>JBAMMX010000002.1:9298623-9561123 GCA_037126225.1 Dillenia turbinata | reverse complement strand
TAGGAAAGGATTTGGCATTTTGATGGTGAAACATATAATAAGAAGTCCCATTTGGATGGAGCCAAGCAATTACAACCCCCCCCCCCCCAAAAAAAAAAGCTACCATAGGAAGCACCAAATCACTTTCCCTCGTTCAACTCTCCTACCTAATTGGCAATTGCCAAGAAATACTAAATATCACATGGATTTGAAAATGACCTCAACAATTTGGATTATAGCAGTGATGTCAATTTGAGTTGATACTTTATTAATATTTCAGTATATCTACTTGCATTAAATTTAAACTCACAGCCTTGCTTGACTGGGACTTCTCTTAATTTCCCAAGTCTTAAGAAGTGTCTTTGGAAAATGACCAAAGTGAACAAAAATAAGACAAGTTTTCTTCCACATTGAAAAGCTCTATATAAACCTTCATTATTATCAATTAATTCACATATACTTGCCCATTGTTTTGTATCTCTATCATCACAATGTTCTCCAAAGCACTTTTCTCTCTTTTTTTCATCTTAGCTTTTTCTTCTTTCTCTCAACAAGTAGAGGAGGAAGTGGAAGCACTTCTGGGATGGAAAGCAAGCCTAAATGACTCAACATATGCACAATCACTCCTCTCTTCATGGACACTTCCTCCATCCAATTCAACTTCAGGCGGTTACACAACTCCATGCACATGGCTTGGGATTGAATGCGACGCAACCAAAAGAGTAAGCAAAATAAACCTCACAAACTTTGATTTAGAAGGTACACTCTACTACTTCAACTTCTCTTCCTTGCCTCATCTCTCTGCTCTTGATCTTCACAACAACTTGCTCTATGGAAAAATCCCATCTCAAATTAGTAACCTCACCAAACTCAGGATTCTTCATCTGGGTTCGAACCAATTCTCCGGAAAAATCCCTCCAGAGATTGGAAATCTACCAAATCTTAACATACTCAACCTCCCAAACAACCTTCTTTCAGGTCCTATTCCTAAAGAACTTGGAAAATTAACCAACCTATCAGTTCTTTATTTGGGTAATAATCTTTTGTCTGGTTCAATTCCTATTGAACTTGGAAAGATGTCAAATCTATCAGAGCTTCGTGTCAATCTAAACAATCTTACAGGAACAATTCCTTCGTCATTGGGAAATTTAACCAATCTAAAAGTTCTGTCTCTTTACGGGAATCAATTGACCGGAACTCTGCCTATAGAGATCAACAACTTGAGAAACTTGACGTTGTTTTTCTTGTCCAACAATAGCATTTCGGGTTTTTTGCCTGAAAAGATTTGTCAAACTGGAATCTTACAAGATTTCTGTGCAAGCAACAATAACTTCACAGGTTCTGTCCCGAAAGGCTTGAAAAACTGCACAAGCTTGACTAGACTACGCCTCGACAGGAACAATCTCATAGGCAACATCTCCGAGGATTTTGGGGTTTATCCAGTGGCCGATTACATTGACTTGAGCTACAACAAATTCACTGGCGAAATCTCTCCTAACTGGGGTAAATGCAAGCTTCTTACGAGCTTGAAAATCTCCGATAACATGGTAACAGGAAAGATACCGAGAGAGCTTGAAGAGGCTAGCCTCTTGCATTTCCTTGATCTCTCTTCGAATCAACTAGTTGGTGAGATTCCAAAAGAGTTGGGAAATTTAAAGTCGTTGTTCAATCTAACATTGAGCAACAACAGACTCTCTGGTAATGTTCCAACAGAGCTCGGAAATCTTCCTGCTTTGGCATATCTTGATGTGGGTGCCAATTCTTTCATCGGGTCTATCCCTCAACAACTTGGAAATTGCGTGAATTTGTTGTACTTAAACTTGAGCAGAAACAATTTATCTGAAAGCATTCCAGGGCAGATTGGCAATTTGGTGTCTTTACAGGTTGCTTTGGATCTCAGTTGCAACGTGCTTTCTGGTGAAATCCCTTGGCAAATTGGGAATTTGGTGAAGTTAGAAGTTTTGGACCTTTCACACAATGAGCTTTCAGGGTCCATACCATGGAATTTCGACAAAATGGATAGCTTGCAAGTTGTTGATTTATCCTATAATGACTTGGAAGGTCCTCTCCCTGAAAACAAAGCATTTGAAGAAGCATCTGCAGAGGCATTTGTGCACAACAAAGGCTTGTGTGGGAATAGCTCGGGCTTGACTCTTTGCTCTACTGATTCAAAAACAAAAACCAAAAAAGACTCAAGTGCTGTTTTCCTTATAATTGTCATTCCTGCTTTTGCTGCTTCTCTGATTGTGTGTTTGATTGTGGGATTTTGCTATTTTTCACAAAGAAAAAAGAGGACTAGCAATTCAAGAAGCACGCGTCAGGATTCAAGCCGAGGAAATTTGTTCTCTTTGTGGAGCTATGATGGAAAATTGTTGTATGAAGACATCATTGAAGCAACTGAGAATTTTGATGGTAAATACTTGATTGGAGTTGGAGGGTGTGCAAGTGTGTACAAGGCAGAGCTTCCAACAGGTCAAGTTGTTGCGGTGAAGAAGCTTCACTCTCTAGAGTACACGGAACTTGAAGATCAGAAGGCTTTCATGAGTGAAATTCATACTCTTTCAAAAACAAAACATCGACATATTGTCAAGCTATACGGGTTTTGCTTCCACGCTCGCCAGTCATTCTTGGTTTATGAGTACTTGGAGAGAGGGAGCTTGAGTAAGATTTTGAGAAATGACAAAGAAGCAAGTGGTTTGGATTGGGGGAAGAGGGTTAATATTGTGAAGGGTGTTGCGAAAGCGCTTGATTACATGCATCATCATTGCTTGCCTCCAGTCATTCATCGCGATGTTACCAGCAATAACATATTGTTGGATTTGAATTACGAAGCGAGAGTGTCTGATTTTGGGACTGCCAGGCTTTTGAGGAATGACTCTTCTAACTGGACTGAACTTGCCGGCACTTACGGCTATGTTGCTCCAGGTAACTGTTAATTTCCTCTTTTGATCTTATGACTTACAGTCGTTTTGTGATGAATAATCTTGATTTTAGAAGCTTTACTCAGTTTTGTGGGATAATTTTATATTAGTTACTTCATCTCATGAATAATGTCTTGTCTTTTACTTTAAACAGGAACTGCTAACTCCTTTTGACATCCTTTTAGAGCATCTTTTTGGTTTTTCCTCCTTTTGTGGATTTGAAGAAGAGAAATTTCTAGTTTTCAAACCTAAGACATAGTCATATATTGCATAAAAAATTTGAAAACTTTTGACTAATCATCACAAGCCACTCATTTCTCGTAGGGATTATGTGCATCATTCATATTTGTCTAAGATATATTATTGTCAAAGAATCATGTCTTCTTCAACCTTTTCTAGTGATGTGTTTCAAAATGCTATACTTTAAAATGTATTTTTAAAGAGAAAATTAGAAATAACTCTTGAATTTGGGGTTTGGTTTCACACATTATAGAGATAGAAAGAGGAGATTTCACATTTGGAAATCAAATATGAAATTATTGTGAAGATTTGAGTTTGAAAAATTAAATCTAATGAAAAATTATTTTTTAGTACAAGATTTTCAAATTGAAACTGGTTTTTAAAAAATGCTAAATATTTGTCACAAATTTGGTGAATTTTCATCACAAAAAAAAAAAAAGGAAATAGGGTTACTTGAAGAAGAGATTTTAGATATATGATATATATTGTATTTACTATTAGCGCATATTGAAGTGTATTTTAATAATTTAAGGAATATTTTGAAGTTATTAAAAGTATATCTAAAATGTAAAAGTTATTTATAGTTTTGGTTATGTCAAAAAATTAAAAATTTCTTACTTTAGAGCACCCTGGACAATGATTATTGCTCGAGGAAAAAATGTAAATCTAATAAGAATGATGACAACATTTCCCTATCATAGACATGGGTAACATTTCCCTATCAACTTTGCATAATATTCAACCTTTTGTGATATCAATGCAGAGTTTGCATTCACAATGAAGGTCACAGAGAAATGCGACGTATACAGCTTTGGAGTAGTAGCACTAGAAGTGATGATGGGGAAACATCCAGGAGAATTTATAGGCTCTACCTCACCGTTATCGTCCTCATCAAGCTCCTCACCATCCTCGTTCACAGCCTCTTCGTGGCTATCAAATGCCTGTGGATTGCCATTGAAAGAGGTGTTGGACGATCGTCTTCCAAGTCCATCACTAGGGTTAGTTGAGGAAGTTGCCATGATCATCAAGGTTGCATTTTCATGCATCCAATCAAATCCACATAGTAGGCCAACCATCCAATCTGTATCTCAAGAGTTATCATCCCCTCCAAAGTACAGCTTTTCGGGGCCACTGGAGAATGTTACATTGGCAAGGTTGGTGAAACCTACAGAATGATCCTTGGGTGGAAAATGGTTGGGGGTAATTTCCTAATGCTTATGTAAAAACTACCACTTTGCTTGGTGGTGGTGCATATAACAAAAATCGTGAGAGAGAAATAGATTTGTACTTTTTCAAAATATTATTAATCCTTGTTTTGCCCTTTCCTAGGATGTATTAATAAGGCAATGCTTTGTCGACTGTTGATGGTTCTCAAAACTATATATACATATATTTGTACGTGTATTCGAATGTATGATAATCAGTATAAATGAATAGAACCTATACATGCATGCATACATTCAAATGTATGGTATTGTGTTATAAATGAATAAAACTTGAAAGACTAAATAAGTTATAAATTAAATAAATCAAATTTTACATGATAATCTGTGTAAGTAAAAATTTTTAATAGTTGTCTTAAATATTTTTGTAATTATATTTGAATATGTCAAGTATTTTTTTTTAGTTTTTTATAGTAATTAATTTAAAGTTACGAAATCATGATAATTTTGAGGAAAAAAGAAAAGAGATTACTCTTTACATGTGGAAGATAAAAGCGCGAGAGTTTGTAAAAAGTGGGAAGCACCGCTTTGAGCATATTTAGCTTAATTCTTTTTTTTTTTTTTGTTACATAACGATTTGAACTCTGGATCTGAAGTAAAATTGTAACCATTAACCTGTCTCGTTTGGAAGATATTTAGCTTAATCTTTAAGTAGAAATTCTTTCACTTTTTTGAGTACCTTGTAAGATGAGATGAAATGGTGATTGGTGGGGGAGAAAATAAGGCCATAGATAATCATTGACTTCTCATTTGGACATTCTTTCCGCTTTTCATCTAAATAATCATTTTGCATTTACACTCTCTTCTTACGGTTGTGATGATGATGAAGAAGACTGCCAAGTAAGTCGTCCATCGTTTTTTCCAAGTTTTGAACTAGTGAGGGTAGTTTGGGCTGTCATTTTTCAAACTCAAAATCCAAGCCATGGACCATTCCATCATATATACAATCAAAATCAAGACTTTGCCCCTTCACACACTGGACAACATATCTGTCTCCGGTCATGTGAATGAAAGATCTTGGCTTCCATCTTGGGTCATTAATGGCAACTCCCAAGAAGATGTCGGCTTACATCTTGGGTCATTAATGGCAACTCCCAAGACTATTCCCCACTGTGGTTTGTTTGGCAGATCACTTCCTCCGGAGAGAAGTGAGAAATGTGAGGGGCTGTTTTCTCTTTTTTTCCTTTTAGTGTTCCTATTTGTGAGTGCGCCTTCTTTTTCTCTTACTGTGGAAAATCTTCAAAAAAAAAAAAGGGAGAAGCCAAAATCTAGTTTAAATGCTATATATAAGAGAAGGAATGGTAAAATTTTGACCCTTCTCTTATTATAATCTTGCCAAGTTAAAAAAAAAAAAAAAAATCAGTAATATTATATGAATATTACGATATTATATACTTTGTAATACTTCATACTTATTTAATTGTTATTTAATTATGAAAAGCTATTTTTGCTCTCATTCTCACTCTCTTTTCCCTTGTTGCTTTTTTTTTCTAATTTGAAAGTCTTAATGAAAATGAGAACTGATACAGAATGATAAGGACTGTGGGGGGTGTCGTGGGGATGAGAAAAGAGAAGAGGGAAAAAGAAAGAGGGAGAGAAGGAGATGACAAAAGAGAAGAAAAACCTGCAAAAGAGGAAGAAGAAGAAGGTGAGGTAGAATTTTTTTATTTTTTTTTTATTTTTTATAATAAAAATAAATTCTAAAGCGACAAGTTGTTAATAGCGAGGGTAACTTATCGGGTTTGAATGTTGTGGAGGGAGAAACTAATCAAAAAAATGGAACCATATGGGAGTTTTCTTGGGGCTTTTTATAAAAATATTTTTTTTTATTCAAAATTAAATAAATAAGATTTTTTTTTTTTAATTTTCTGAGCTAGTGATATCGTGGTTTTAAACCGCGACATCAACTGTTCCTAACATATTTAAAAAAAAAAAAAAAAAAAAAAAGGTCTCACAAGGTTGCGAGATGTCCAAAGGATGTATCCTATATCATGCCAAAACAACATAAGTCATGGCTCTCATTCATTCTGTGATTTACATGTGTCATGGTCATGAGAATGGATGAGAATACAAGTGTTGTATTTATTTATTTTTCCCATCCACTTGTGGTTTTTTTAGAAAGGAAAATGGACGACTGTGACACTTGTAAAAATGAGTAGAACATTTGAGGATGAAAAAAAAAAAAAAAAAAAAAAAAACATTATTTTTGTGACCCACGGAATGATAGGTGAAGAGGATGGGTTCGGTTTGTTTTTTCTAATATTAAATAATATTGTCCACAGTGGATGGGATCCATCCATATGGATATAATCAAGAACAAAAACACAATCTATCAAAGAATATTAGAGTGAGAAGAGAATTGATATTGCGGTTACGATCGCAATAATGATGTCGCGGTCTCTAATCGTGACATCAATTTTTTTGAAAAAAATGATTTTTCATCTTTTTTTTAAATTCATGGAAGCAGATGTCGCAGTTTGAGACTGTGACATCACTATTTCGAAAAAAAAAGAATTTTATTTATTTAATTTTGAACAAAAAATATTATTTTGATAAAAAGCTCAGTTTTTGTGCTAGCTTTTCTAATTTTAAAGTCAGAGGAGACAACTTACCAATTTTCCAAATCAGAAGAGAGTTATTTGCAATTTTTCTTTTCTCAAATTTTACTATTATTTTTTAAACTAAAATTCCTTTGCCGACATGATGAACATCCAAGAGGGACCCATCAACAGAGTAGATGCAAATGCCCCTTTGCTTTGGAAGGGATTTGGTCATATTAAACGGCACAAAGTTGATGAGACAGCGCCTGCACCGTTTGGGCCTACAGTGTCCAATACCAATATTGGGTGCATATTTTCAACAAAACGCAGGGCCCTATCAGTATTTGGAGGCACCACTTGAATGAAATTCCAGACTGTTTAGAAATTGGGGACCCTCCTGGATTTTGATTGAAGTGGAATGGTAATTTTTTTAATATAAATCTTATTCTAATTAATCGGATATTATTAGATTCAATTTAGAGAGAACTCTCATAACATAATATTTTTTATTCTTAAATTTTGAATCCAGAATTTAATTAAAAGACTTAACTCCTTTATCCATTAAACTGACTGTTTGAAAGTCCACAAGACTTTTGGTTGCCCTCTGCCCTACAATATACGCAACATAGATTTATACAAAGGAATGAAAGACTTTGCCACCAATAACACAAGTCTTCACCTATTTTTTATTGTTTTTTAAAAAAAGCCCGATCTTGCGAACCCGAATTGGGTGATTTTGACCACACAATGAGGGACCCCTCATCGCACATGATGAGGGACCCCTCGTCCCACTTGCAATCGTGTCATTCTTTTTTTTTTTTTCCTTCCTCTTTCTCATCTACTCTCTCTTTCCTCATTGAAAAAAAAAAAAAAGATGTCTTAGTCGACTAAGGAATCTCCTAATCAACAAAGCATCTTATTTTTCTATTTTTTTTCTAATGATATTTAAAAAATATATATTATAGATGTTTTTTAAAAAATAGTTTTAAAAATTAATATTTTAAGAAACATTATGTTTTAAAAAATTTTTAAAATATTTTTATTTATATTTTGCGATATTTTTAATAAAATATTTTAGATGTCTTACAAAAAATTGTTTTAATATTGTAATACAGGAAACATTATAAAAAAAATATATAGCTATTTTAAAAAAAATAAAAAAATATAAATAAAAATGTTTTCTAAATGATATTTTAAATTTTTTAAAATATTTTTAAAAAACATCTATAATATTTTTTGTATCTTTTTTTTCTCTTTTTTGTTTTCTTCAATGACATTTACAAAAAATATTATAGATGTTTTTTAAAAAAATAGTATCAAAAAAATAAAATTTTTAAGAAAAATTATTTTTAAAATTTTTTTAAAACATTTAAAAAAACAATTTTATTTAAATTTTGTGATACTTTTAATAAAATATTATAGATGTTTTAAAAAATTATTTTAATATTATAATACCAAAAAAATTATAGAAAAATTTTGTTATTTTTTAAAAAATATCAAAAAATATAAATAAAAATATTTTTTAAATGCTTTTTTAAATTTTTTATAATTTTTATTTAAAACATCTATAATATTTTTTGCATCTTGTTTTTTTTTTTCTTTTTTGTTTTTCTCAATTATTTTTAAAAAATATCATAAATATTTTTTAAAAAATAGTTTTAAAAATTAATACTTTTAAGAAACAATATTATTTCAAAATTTTTAAAAACATTTAAAAAAACATTTTTATTTATATTTTGTGATATTTTTAATAAAATATTATAAATATTTTTTAAAAAAAAAAAAAATCCCTTAGTCGATTTTTTCCCCCTCCCACTTTCTCCCCTCCCATCTATTTCCTCATTCAAAAAAAAAGTAAAAGAAAAAAAAAAATGCCTTAGTCAACTAAGGCATCTCTTAGTCGACTAAGCATCTTGTTTTTTTTTTTTTTTTTTTTATGATATTATTAAAAAATATCATAGATATTTAAAAAAGTATATTTTAAAAAATTAATATTTTTAAGAAAAATTATTTAAAAAAATTATTTATATTTTGTAATATTTTTAATAAAATATTTTAAATGTTTTACAAAAAATTGTTTTAATATTATAATACCGGAAATATTATAGAAAAATAGTTATTTTGTAAAAAAAAAATTTAAAAAATAAAAATAAAAATTTTTTATAAAGCTTTCTTAAATTTTTTAAAATATTTTTAAAAAACATCTTAATATTTTTTTGTATCTTTTTTTTGTTCTTTTTTATTTTTTGCAATGACATTTGTAAAAAATATCATAGATATATTTTAAAAATAGTCTTAAAAATTAATATTTTTAAGAAACATTATTTTTCAAAAAATTTAAAACATTTTAAAAACAATTTTTTATATTTTGTGATATTTTAAAAAAAAATATTATAGATGTTTTAAAAAAATATATTTTAATATTGTAATACCAAAAAAATTATAGAAAAAATATAGTTATTTTTTAAAAAATATCAAAAAATATAAATAAAATTATTTTTAAATGTTTGTCTAATTTTTTAATTTTTTTTAAAACATCTATAATATTTGTTGCATCTTTTTTTTTCTTTTTGTTTTTCTCAATTATTTTTAAAAAAGTATCATAGATCTTTTTTAAAAAATAGTTTAAAAAATTAATATTTTTAAGAAACATTATTATTTCAATTTTTTTAAAATTTAGAAAAACATTTATATTTATATTTTGTGATATTTTTAATAAAAATTATAGATATTTCTTTTTTTTAAAAAAAAGGATACCTTAGTTGACTAAGGCATCCTCTTTGTCGACTAAATGCCTTAGTCGACTATGGCATGACATCTTTTTTTTTTCTTTTATGTTTTTTGCCAATGATACTTGTTTTAAAAAAATATATTATAGATATTTTTTTTAAAAAATAATATTTCTATGAAACATTATTTTTTATAAAATTTAAAAAACATTGGAAAACATTTTTATTTATATTTTGAAAAAATATAAATAAAAATGTTTTCCAAATGTTTTTCAAATGTTTTTAAAAATTTTCATAAAATAATGTTTCTTACAAATATTAATTTTTTAAAAAATATCTATGATATTTTTTAAAAATGTTATTAAAAAAAAAAAAAAGATGTCATAGTCAACTAAGGTATGACATCCTTTTTTTTTTTCCAAATGATATTTATTTTAAAAGAAAATATCATAGATATTTTTTAAATAGTTTTGAAAAATTAATATTTCTAAAAAATGTTATTTTTTAAAAAATTTAAAAATATTTAAAAAATTTTATTTATATTTTATCATATTTTTAATAAAATATTGTAACTATTTTTAAAAAAAATCATTTTAATATTATAATACTAGAAAAATTAGAGAAAAATTATAGTTATATTTTTTAGAAAATATCAAAAAAAAATATAAATAAAATTGTTTTTTAAATGTTTTTTTTAATTTTTTAAAATACATCTATAATATTTTTGCATCTTTTTTAGTCTTTTTTGTTTTTTGTATGATATTTTAAAAAAATATATAGATGTTTTTTTAAAAATAGTTTTAAAAAAATAATATTTTTAAGAAACATTATTTTTGAGTAAATTTTTAAAACATTTAAAAATATATTTTTATTTATATTTTGTGATATTTTTAATAAAATATTATAGATGTTTTAAAAAATATATTTTAATATTATAATATCAAAAAATTTATAGAAAAATTATAATTATATTTTTTTTTAGAAATGTCAAAAAATATAACTTAAAAATATTTTTTTAATTTTTTAAAATATTTTTTAAAACATCTATAATATTTAAAAAACATATTTTTTATTTTTTTAATTAAATGCATCCTTAGTCGTGGCTTTTTTCTTTCCTTTTTTAAATTATTATTTATTATTTTTTCTACTTTTTTTAATTAGATGACTAAATATGGAGTGATTAATGCTTTTTTTCCTCTTTTTAATTATTTTTCCTACTTTTTTTTTAAAATTATATGCATGCCTTGCGTTTCTTAGTCAACTAAAGCTTTTTTTTCCTGTTTTTTAATTATTTTTTTTATTTTTTTAATTTATTTATGGTATTATAGAATGATAATTTTATTATAAAATTTTGTGATTATACCAAAAACATTAAAAGTATGGAAAATATTGTGCATATATAAAAATACTTTAACATTATAATGTTAGGAAAATTATAATTATATAAATAATAAGTAAAAAAAAATTAGATATTTTGGCAATAAAAAAATTTAAAAAAATATTTCAATGAATAATTATACTAAAATAAATGATAAATTTATAAAAAGATTTTAGAAATATACTAAAAATATTTAAAATATTTAAAAATATATGATTTATAGTAAAAATACTATTATATTATAGTTATGTAAAAATTATAATTATAAAAATACTAAGTAAAAAATCATTTGAAAATAATTTTATATTTAAAAAATAAATTATTATTTTAATCAAAAACTTTATGATTATAATAAAGATATTAAACAAATTTTATATAGATAATTTTATTATATGCAAAAAATTTTATAACAAATATTTCAGAAAATATAAATACGCACATAATTTTTACTAAAAATATAAATTGAAGTATTTAATGAATATAACAAATATTTTAAAAAATACCAACATAAATCAAACTTTTGTAAATATTCATAATTTTTTTTAAACAAATTTTAGTATTTTAATTTTATAAATTCGAATCTAAATTAACATTTAATAATTTTTTTCAGAGCACATCATGCAATTAATAATTTTTTTCATAGCACATCACGCAATAATTAAAATTTCATACCGTGCATACGGGCGGTATATCCTTACTTCCTGGTTTAATCTTAAAGAGCATTGGCGTCCCAAATTTTCTAACAAGTTTCAACTGTGTTCAACATCTTCAAGGTGTATGTTCTCAAAATCTACAAAATTGCAACATATCACAGCAACCTAAAATCTTATTTAAAATATAACCACACAACCAACAAACAAGTTTCTGAGACTACATGTTTCACAATGTACATCTTTTTAAGTTAATGTCACAAAAGCCATCTTAGTGTGCCGTACCATTCGGCTCTCCATTGGGCACAGTATCCTTAACTTCCTCATAGGTGCCTGTCGCCTCGTTAAATGAATACCTTCAAAACAAGAGTAGCATCAGGTTACATGGAGTTTGTGTGGCCAATATTAACAGCAAATGTAGTGTTATATTTTCTTCGAACGTTTTGATACCTTAAAATCTAATAAAGCTTTGACCAGTTCAAGTAGATCAGATTCCAAGCAATGTACAAAGATCGAATCTATCACAAACCATATTTCTTTTATTCATCCATCTTGTCTGTAATGATTCTCAAAAACATTTTATGGAAAACATCTTCACATTGCTTAAGTCAGCTCTATCCATTAATATTTCTTTCCGGGTATGAATAGGTCGATATCAATCAGCTAAACATCTATTACCAAAATCAATGGGTAGCTTGATTGCTCAATCATACATGAGGATCACCAGGTACTTTAACTTGGTGATCAAAATGCACAATTGGATCCAATTTGAACTTCTCCAAAGTCTCAGCACAAACAAATGAATGTTTTGGAACTTCATGCTATTTATTGTCAAGTTCAGTAAACATAAAACACCAGCAATGTGAAGGAAAAGATATAGAACTCTTGAGAAGGAAAAGATGTGAATACCATTGCCCTGATGCTGCAAAACAGTAAAGTCCAGAAGATGGATCATAATAATAGCCCAAGCTGCTGCTGTAATAATAACTGGAAAGGTTGAAGAATGTCAGGTACAACTCAAATTGCTAACAGAATCGTGCTCGATCTCCGCAATAAGATACTCAAAATATGACAGAGAGAGAGAGAGAGAGAGAGAGTAAAAGTGAGAGCAAAAAGAGCACAACCGAAATCAACAAGATGAAGAAATATAAGTTCTCAAATTTTTAATATTAATCCCAAAACAACAAAAATGCCTCTAAAATCTGAAATCACCTTAGTGATTTAATTGAGTTAACAATAACGGTCACATTTCTAAGCGATCTGATCGAGTTAACAATAACTGTCAAATTCCCATCTCAAGAGAATACAAAAAATAGTTTATATTTTTCTCTTTGTTTGTTCTCTGCTTCAAGCTTGCCATTGATGCAAAGGATCAACGATATCAATGGCTGGCAACTAGCCTAAGCTGTTACATAACCAAGGTTACTCTTCCCTCCTTTGGGTTTTCCCAGGGCCTTAACAGATAAAAAAGGCACTGCTTTCTAACTTAAAAATTGTAAGATGTCATGATAAAAAAAAGGGGCATATGTCGCTGCCATGTGCCAAACAGGAATAATCTAATTGGTACTGACTGAAGGTTCAAAGGCAACAATGTGAAAATTGGGGGGAGGGGAAGGGGGAGAGAGAGGGAGAGAGAGAGAGAAGGCTAGTAGTTAGAGATCAGTCACTTGCATGAGATTGAAGAAAGGTGAAGGTCCTACTTGGGGCCACAAGATTTGATACTGTTGGAGATATTATCATCCTCTTTGAAAAAGCTTTTGACAGAAATGAGATTGCTTAGACCTTGGTCCTAGTAGGTTCAATGTCTTTCCTTCAAGCCAACCGGTAAATAGATACCGATAGGGATTCCAGTAATTCCATGACAGTGGCAGATTGTGAGAAGTTTGAATACCAGTCTCTTCTTTGGGGTTCTTGTTTGCACAAAGCAAGAGCATATTGGTAATGAAGTCTAAGTTGGGCTTTTTCCCAAGAGATGTAGCCCTCATCCCGGATCCAATCAATGACATTTTGAGAATTGTAACCTACTGGACTAGTGGCAATTGAAAATTTAACCTCTCTAGTAACAGCCACTGGAGTAAAACATTAGGTCAAAAATCCCAAAAATTGACAACGCAAGACGCACTACCAACAAAGAATACTTGCATTGCTCCCAAACATCATGGCACAAACAGTTCTAACAGAAAAGATGACAGGGATGCAAAGATGTATAAACATAAAAGCCATGGTACATTTTTCCAGATAATAAGTCCACAAGACAAAGAGAGGGCGCATACCCAGAGGACTCATCATATACATAATCACCTTGTGTATCTGTGAAAGAAAAAATAAATAAAATAAAAAGAAATATAAATGAAGAATGAAATAAGTATTTCTTTTATTAATATAAAAAGATTATATCAAATAGAGAAGAATACAGAATAACAGAAGCGTGCTCACGACGACTAAAAAACCAGCATCCATGGTAAGCAGAAATTTTTGAAGTATGAGATGTATCTGTGACTTGTAATAAGATCTAGTAACTGAGAGTGCTTACTTTCAGAATCTCTGTTAACACTTGGAGCAGAAACCCCATTAGAGGATGGATTTGGAGCATTCTCATCATCTTCTGCGAACATATCAAATCCATCACCAGTATTATCAGTTGGGACTTCAGCACTCGTTGCACTTGGGTTTGAAGGCCCTGTGGTTGCATCAGAAAAAACCAACGAGAATGCTCCAGTACCCACACCGCCGTATAAGGACTCCTCCGTGCTGCGATCATATATCCCATCATGTTCACTGGTGGATAAACTCCCACCCCTTGCACGAGCTAACCTCTCATATCCTACTGAAAATTGAAATAGTTGTTAAAAAGAGTTATGAAATTAATATTGGTGCACAGGCACCCATCAACAAAGAAAAGGAAACACAAAGACATATTACGAGGAACAATAATTCATTCAACAAGTCCAAGTTAAGGGAACTATACAAAGGCTTCCAAAAAACATAGCAAAGATAGCGACTAGAAACGTTGGGAGTAAACACATAACTATGGGTGACTTTGAAGGAAAACAGGATAAAATTGACATGATGGACAGATACCTCCAAGAAAATTCAAGAACCATATGACAAAAAACAACTATTGGGAACATAACCAGGTATACTACAAAACATCATATATAGATTTAAGAACAAACATATAGATAACATGCATACAGCAAATACTAAGAGGTGTGCTTCAGGTTTATGGGCATGAAGCTGCATGTAAGTCTCATACTAATAGCAGTTTTGGGTTCTTCCCCCTCATTTAGGATACTTTCTGGATTATAAATACGATAACACAGACTTGTTAAATAGTTAACAAATATCTCCAACCATCCCCCAGATACACTTTCCCCACCCAGAAAAGATATAAATAGTTCTTTACCTGAAAACTTGAAATCAGAACACATCATCTCAATGTTAAAATCTAAACCCTTAGTCTAACTTATTTCACTATTATTGGTAAGTGAAAAACCATTATTGATACAAAACACTTTATTTAATGATAAATTGGTAAAAGAACTCCTACAACTCTTTCCCTAATGCAGGCTAGCTATCACCGCACTACTTACATACTTCAAAAATAAACCGAAAGTCAATGTTACTGTTTTCAATGATCATTTAAATTACAAATCATGAGCAAAAATTCAAGGACTTGACATAATTCAAGAATAAGCCAGTTTGATAACCTATTGTCAAATTGCTTAACTTTGAATTTAATAAGGACAAATTATTATCAGAACTTGCTAGCATAATGACAAATGCTGAAAATACGTAACATGCCATTGCAAATTGTCGCCGACAAAAAAAATTCAGTTTTTCTTTAATAGAAAAGGAGAATTATATCATACAAAGGAGAGAATGTACAAAATCTCCCAAGAATAAAAAATCCTTAGAAGTCACCAAAATATTCAGTTAAGATCATCTTCCCATGTAGATTTTTACACTTTAAATAACTTATATCCAAGTACTTCAAATTCAACATTTAATCAATTCAAAACAAAATCTATAGTTTATCAAATAGGCCTGAAGCTACGTAGCACGACCATAGACATGGGACAGTGCATAGGACACGACAATGGCATGGATAAGTTTATATATATATATATGTAACTATATAAATGCTAATATTTATGAGAATAAAATCAAAGTTAGATAATTAATATCAAAATTAATCATCAAAATCTGTAATTACTTAGATAATTAGATTCATCTAACAAAGTTTATATTTATTGTATATTCTTATTTACTTTAATAAAATTCAAGAAAAAGATTCCTTTAATAAAAAAATTGAAGAACAAATTGATCTGCCATGTTGCGATGTTAAATGTGTTCAACATCAAATTAGATTACTCTTTATTTAGACACATACGAATGCGTCTTGTTAGTGTGTCTGCTTCCAACACATCACACACCCGGACACTCCAACCAAATGGTTTATCCGTACTTCATAACCACCAAGTCACCAATAACTATTACTACCATAAGAAACAAACACTGTCAATTGCTCATTTTATTGATAATGGCTTCCAATTGAATCACAAGACAATGGAAAACAAAAACTAAAACAAAATAGAAAAGAATATTAGGGCCAGCATCTGGGCAGCACACATACTTAATAGAAGTCATATCCATACCTCAGACATGTAGGATATGAAACATCCCAGGTAATAGCCGGATGCCTCTCAGATACTCTACATGGCATATCCATTTTTTAATTATCTTTTACAATACGCATACTTGTCCAACAGTTAGTAGATACTTCATTTGAACTTTTTGGCACAAACTACACATATAAATGCATTGATAATACGATATGCAAATGAAGAAATCACAATTTTTATAACCATTTGTCATGTATCCATGGCACCAACATTTAAATATTTAAAATACTAATCTGCTAAAGTAGACTTATTTATTAATAAAAATCACGTAAGAATCATTATTCTTGTCAACATATATATATATATATATATATATATATATATATATATATATTAATTTTATAATTTGAGGCATATACCCTTGTCCTAGATTTCAAAAATTTATGTTATGACCATTTTTGAGGTGTGTTAGACCCAAAACCCATAACCATATCCATGCTTCCTAGGCCAACATAGATATATGCAATTGTAGATATACACAAAACACAATACATATCCATGCTTCCTGAGCTTCTCATACCAAAAGATACAAAGAATCAATGATCTTCCACTAAGTTGAAAGAAGAAAGCAGTATCATGTCTTGAGTGCAAATCCACTTAATAACAACCTCACAAAGAAAATGTTTGGTTATTTGATAAACCAATTAGAAGAAATGGTAATATACCTGCTTCACGCTCAAAGACCTCTTGCTTTTCATGATAGACATCTGTAATAACAGCAAGTTAAAAGAAAACACTTTCTTCATATCAACCATTTAAAATATAATAATTAATCATGGAAGCCTTTCCTTCTCCGTTACCATAAAATAAGGACCATCGCTTCCTTACTAAAAGGCTTGTCAAAGAGTAAACTTAACTGTAATCACCATTCTCCATCAATTTCATGGAATCTTCAGTTAGCTGGTCGAACAGAATCTTGGTCTCTTTTGCCATTTTTTCTTTCCTACTATTTGAAGTTCCTTTCAGTCTTCTCAATGCTTGCAAAACCTGCAGGGACAAAAGGCAGACACTCCGCTCACCAAGCTGATAAACTAATTGAAGAAACCTTGGGCATATGCCTCATATCCAGAATATGGTGAAGTATAAACGAAGGCTGTAAACTAACTGGTCATAAAGACAAAAATATCATCTGCCAAAGCAAGTTGTGGGATCTGGAAAGTTACTAAGATTTTTATTACTTTACTAGAGGACATAATCAGATGAAAACTTTACGAACAGTTCAACAAATGAATGGTTCCCGTCATTTGATCATCCTCTGTTCTATCCCCTTTGCCCTTAGATCCATATTCCTTTGGAAATCCAATACCTTGGTCTGCAGAAGTCTATTAACATCAGATTGCAATTTCTGACATGGGATCCTAGTACTTAATGGAATTTCATGTGGTTGCAACGTGTCCCAATGACAGGAGGAGCCAATGTTAGAATTGTAAGCAGCCTACAGATCTTTTCCTATGTCATCTGAATTTCAGAAAATATCATTCAACAACATATCTTTTTGAAGTACAAATAAGAACATATATATAATGGGGTTTAGTTAAATGCTTTCACCTTACTCCAGCTGTTATCAAGGATATTGTCCACCCTCACACATATACACTCCATCAAACTCAAATGGAAATTTTTGCTATTCTCATCCACATTCAAGATCAAGATACATACTGCAACCTGTATAGCGAATAATTTGACATTGGGACACTGATTTTAACCAAGAACCTAGACTTCAGCCTATGCCATTGCCATTTTAACTTTGACCAGTTCAAATAGTAGTTGATTCAAAATTAGCAAAAACCTCTAACCATTTTCCCCACATTTTAGACAATAAATCAAATCTCTCAGAAATTGCTCTTATACTTGGTCTTCGTTGATAAGAATCGTGGTCTTCAGCTTCTATGGCACAAGCCAATATCAGATGGACACCTTGTTAAGAACCACAGAGTGTGTTCGGATATCTATGAATTTGGGAGAACACTGTATTTCAAAATCCATACTAAAACCATCCACTGTTTGGCTGCTACAAAGAAAGGAATGTAATGGAAACACTACCCCACAAGTTCTTATCATTTGGGTCTGATATTACAAATGTTCCTAATGTTTGTGAGGATAATGAAACCATCCTGAATGTTATGATTTAATACATTCCCTTCTTGAAGTCTACCACCATCTCCATTATTATTTCATATGTGGCAAAAGAGATCCAATACAATGAAGACAAAAAACATAGCAGAGATTTAAACGTGGACCTACAATAATTAGAATTTGTTAGTAGTATACAAAACTCCCGTTAGTTTACAAACCATTATTACTAAAGAATATGTTACATCTGCAAACATAATGTTTATCAAATATTGAAACTAGGATGCAATTGAATCACATTTGACTTTATTTGAAACTCAATTCTAAATAGTGTTTTGCAAAAAACATAGTTGCTGAAATAATATTTAAACACATAAAAAAGGCTTCAATCATGATGTTCAGCATAGGGCTGTTATGCTAACCGAATCAAGTTTGAGTCACTCGGTCAAAGGCTCGACTTGACTCGATTTTGACCAAATTTGAGTCGAATTCAAGCGGTTTCATTATACAATTGAGTCGAGTTCGAGTAATAAAATTTTAGATTGAAAAACTCGTCGAATAACTCGATAATATATATTAATATAAATTATATATATATCTATATATTATTATAATATAAAAAATTAAATTAAGTAAAATATATTAATAAAGTTTTATAAATTAATAAAATCGAGTTTTTGAATTTTCGAATCGATTTCAAGCTTACTAAATTATAAACGAGTCGAGTTCAAATCATATTATTACTACTTGTTTCAAATACCATTAAAAAATTCAAGTTCAAGGTTGAACATAGAGGTAATCGAAATTGACTCGACTCGAATACGCCCATAGTTCAGCACTATTTTGTTACCCTCAGAAAATTAGGAATATTTACGATATTATGAATGCTTGTGAAATCAATTTCAAGCATTAAGAACTTCCTGTGTGATTTTCCCTTTTGTAAATCCTCTATGAATTTTGAGAGGGAATTTTACGTGTCACAATATCTAATTTAAATTCTTATTAGTAGGTGTTATTTTGGAATCCCTCCATTTGAGGATTTCACTTTTCTCACTATTTCACATTGAATATCAATGTTATTGTTCCTTACTGCATTTTATTTGAAAGCCTATGAAGTAAGATAAACAGAAATAAAAAATTAAATAGATTAATTCAATGAACAAATTATATATGTAAAATATTCACCACATCAAAAATTAAAATTAAAATAATAATATAATATCATACTTATTTAAGTCTATGTAGTATTATGATATCTTGTACATAAAAGTAGGCGGTACATTAATATATGCTTTTTAAAAATATCATTTAAATATAAAAATGACAACCTGTATAAAAGTATTGATCTAAAAGATGTTAAAACAGGTATAAATAACAACAAAATAATATATAAGCATCTATCTTATTTTCACTCAAATTCTCAAGTTAATCCATCGATAGACTAATATATTCAAGCAGATGACATTAATATCAAAGGATTTTCAAATGCATTAATTCTAAAACCTCTTAATTCAAAAGCCTACTAAATTTAAAAATCCTTCCATGCAAACACAATGGTCTTTGACTTGCCTCTCTAGATGCACCTCTTCTTCACATGGCCATACTAAAACTTGCGTGTCTCAGGTTATTCCAAGAATACTCCATGACATTTTCCAAACACAATGCACAATTTTTTTTTCCCCAATTTTTGTGAACTTTCTTTAGTATTTTGCTAGAATGTGCATATATAAATATGTTTAGATTTCTCCAACTATATATTGTACTGATACTTCGCATTTTCCAAAATTTCTACTAATATTTAGCAATTTTTTGGAAATGTATTGCTGTTCAGCCATACACCTAGCTGTTTGTATGCCAAGAGGATAATTTTATAGACAAATATCAGATTATTTGATGTTTGAACATATCATGAAACCTCACAAATGCTTCAAAATACTTCCTAACAAATTGTCACAAATAGAGTGACTGTCTAGGAAATGTGGATACTAAAATAGAGAGTCATATCCATATGTGTCCCTTATGGATACAATATTCACAGATACTCCAAGATATGTGTAGGATACTCTACATGGTATCTTTATTTATCATTATTGTTTAAATATCGGGATTTTCCCTATCAGTTGTTGGATACTTGAAGGATACTTCATGTAAATTTTACAATAACATGTACAACATACTCATATACCTAATGTGAACTGAAAACACAAGAAGGAAATCACATTTGTAACACTTACAAATAATGATAGAGAAGCTCTAGATTTTCTTCCCTAATTTCTTATAGGGAAATGAACTTTCACAATTCTATCAGTAAAGCTAATAAAAAATATTTTAAGTTCATAGCGTCATATCCTAGTTCTTGAAAGTTTCCCATATTGTGGTATTGCAGATCATATATCATACAACATTTGCATCAATATCCATGCTTCTTACAGAAGTGGAGATTTAAGAAGACACAGATACATGCTAACATTTATTCATTTTTATATGTGTACATGATCATGAACAAGCTAAAGCTGAACACGTGTATATGCTGACATTTTTGTTTTTATATGTGTATATATGAATATGCAGAAATATAAGCCAACATATGTATTAAAGACTTTAAGCTAGATTGCAGAACGACCATGTTTTGAAATTAAAGGTCGCATCATTTCTGTACCAGTAGCAACATGAACTCTGGCTAATCCTTAGTTAAAAAATAAATAAATAACAAATAGAACCAATAAAATACTCATTGACTTAAAAAACTCTTACGAAAGTAAAGCATAAACTGTGGACTTAATGAGCAATGACATGGAAACTGTAACCAAGAAAACTAATATACCAACTGGTGCAGGCTACTAGTTACTTTGAAAAAGGTTTACATCACTTCTCTGCGCCACATATTTTTTCCCATTTTAATATGTTACCAGGCACACAACTTACCATGCGTCAAGAATGCAATTCTGTTAGCAACATTTTGACAATTAAAATTGGCAGGTCAAAATATATATGCAATTCTTTTTTCATTCTTTTTTTTTTAAGGGGCACGAGGGTTTGTCAAGAAGATAATTAACAATCAGCACTTTCTAGAAAGTATTGAAGGAGCGAATTAATGAAACTTTTAAGTTACTGCTAGCAAAAAAAAGCCACTGCAAAGGAACAAATTAGAACGATGTGCGATTACTGTTTCTCCAGGCTCAAGAAGGTCAGCAATACGCCTCTTCATTTTCCCGATTTCTTCAGACGAAAGATCAGGAGCTTCATCAGCATTATTTAAAACCACAGAACTTCTTTCAGCAAAGTTTGTATCAACGTCAACACTATCAAGCCATGCATCCTACAGTATTCAATACAAACATGAGAGCAGGTTTTATTTGTCAAACATTATTCTAAGCTCAATTATGTACCTTAATTTCACTCTCATGAGCATATTCAACAAAATTCCCAGCTGCATCAAAATAACCCTCTTCCCTTTCTTTATTTAGATTAAATGGTTCTATTGGAATCCCATCATCAAGAAAATTCTCATTATCCTGCAAAAATAAATTGCCCATCAATGCTAAGTTAGTCCCCATGATAGAACCAACATTCTTCAGTCCTGAAAATGCTATTAACAGAATATAAAGTCTTCAGTGTTGGTGTACAAGTGGAATAATAGCAAATATGGAACCATTATAAAACAGATGATCACTACAGCAAACGAGAAAACTACAGAAATTTCAACATTAAATTATGAACGAGTTGAAAATTGAACAGCTGCAACTAAAGTTAGGGATAGTACAAAAGCAATAAGCTTTTCAACCCAAAGCATGAAGAGTACAAATCAGCAACAAGTAGCATCATGATTAATGACATCATACTTTTAAGTTCCCAGCCTGATCTTCTAGTCTAGGTAACCAGAAGAAAAAAGAATAAAAAAGCTAAGGGGGAGGTGAGGACATTTTCAACCCAAAGCATGAAGAGTACAAATCAGCAACAAGTAGCATCATGATTAATGACATCATACTTTTAAGTTCCCAGCCTGATCTTCTAGTCTAGGTAACCAGAAGGAAAAAGAATAAAAAAGCTAGGGGGAGGTGAGGACATTTTAAAGATTTGTAACGGGTTAGATAGGACGGATTACAAGTGATTAATGTTTCCAGCAGTCCTTGGGTATTGGAAGAAAACGAACTATCAAACGTGCTAGGCTTTTCAATCATTTCTTCTTATGGTTTAGATTGTGTTTTGCATGCCTTTTAGGTCAGTTATTGAGCGTTTGGAGAAGAGTTTCTCCTTTTGTTTTTGTTAAATTTGCTTATCCTTGGTGTCTTTCTATATGTTTACTTCTCCAAATGCAATTTCATTTTAAAAAAAATAAATAAATAAGTTCACATGCGAAATTGCATAGGGAAGTTTCAATTAAAAGAAAAAAGTGCATAGGGTAGTTGGATACAGGACCTGATGAAAAACAAACTTGATTTACATGACCTCAACTGGTTTGAAAGGTCAGAGACTAGCAACAAAATATACAAAAGGTTCCACACAGTTTTGTTTACGTAGCGCTTAAGGCATAAACACATGGGTCGCAGGTAGCGAATATCTAAACTTCGTTATCTACTTCCATAAGCAGATGCCACTACTAGAATTGAACCCAAAACATCAATTAAAGGTACAAGCAACTATTTACCATAGGTATGCAAGTTGGCCTAAAAGGTTCGAAAAACAGTGACTTGTCAAAAACAAAGCCCTTGAAATGGGGCATCAAAAGCCAATTCTGCAGGAAGGTTGTTTATCCACAGAGATGCAGCAAAGTGCATATGAATCAGTAGATCATTCATATTCTGATGATCATCTTAACGTCCGCGCAGATGTGGGAAAGCTACAAGCAATCATTAAAATTTTGTGCCAATATGAAATTTAAACAATGGACACATATTCAAGAAGTCAAAAGAAGATAGTGTTCCTTACAAGATTTAAGAAGATTCATTATATTTATACACAAAGATACAAAAGGATGCGCGGAAAAAGAATATCTCTCTCTCTCTCTCACACACACACTCTCCTTTTTGATGAAAAATGAAATACAGCAACACAGAAACTCCAATACATAGAAAGTACACAAAGAAACCCAAAGATGACAAAAGGAAAAGATGAACAACATTTAGTACAAACTGCCGCCACAAAAAGGGTTGAAGATGCAAGAATTCATCTATAAAGCTCAACTTGTGGCAGAATATTTGTCATGATTATAACAAATATTGAAAGAATATGAACACTTATAATAGGGAAAAGGCCCATAATGCCGTTTGACATCCATTTTGTCACACATACACACACAAAGATCATAAACTAAAGAAAAGAAAAGGACATCCACTTCAAAGAGATATGGTAACCACCTATATCCAGGTCACAGCCTCCTTTCCAACAAATAATTATCTAATGCGGCATACAGAATCATTCATAGAAGAAGCAAACATAACAACATAACAATCAAAGCTCTCTTGTTGGATAACGATGACCAGATTATGCCCAAATTCATACAGCTGCTGCACATAAGTGACTGGCTTTGCTAAATAAATTTGTGCACTTAACATATAGATCAGATCAACTGTCCTTTGTGGTGGGGAACACTCTCCTGACAACCTGCAGGGTAATTACATAGATGATCTGCCGATTCAGAGACACTTTGCACATACAACACTGATTTGCCACTTACCCCAAAAACAGAAGAATGCCCCCTGGAGCTTTTACCGATAAAGGGGGAAAAAAAATACCAAAGTTGACAACCATTGATACCTGACCTCCTTCACAATCTAAAAGTATAATCCTCCAAATAAAGGGCTAAATACAAAACTTCAATGATAATATATTATTTCTTCTTGTTCTTTCCTAACAAAAATCAAGGAAATAAAACCTCTTTAGGCGCTTACTACCTTAATGAACCTAATGTCTACAACCTTTGGGAACAACTTGTTAATACAAGCAACATAATTAGCAGGAATGAAGCCTTTGATGCTAATCACTTCACTCTTCTCAGCAATCAAGTATAAAGATATTACTTAAAGCAGGGATAAATCTTTTGCATCAGTAGAACTCAAAGGAAGCATGCCATACATCACCACCTTCAAATTACCAAATGGACATGTCCTAGTAAACCATTCAAGTCATAAGGCTTTAAAAACCATCACACTCTTGATGAACTCTAAGCATCTCCTCTTCCTCAAAAGGTCTCTACAGCCAATGGCAGCCTCTTCTCCATTGGTCCCAAACTCTGGGCCATCTAAAGAAGGTATGATAATTCTCAATGTTGAGTTAAACCTCTAACAGAAAGTATTAATACCCTCTTTGTAAACTATACTCTTACTCTGCCCACTCACCATTATTCTTGAAGCTAAACCTATTATTTCCATCTACTTTCCACTGAAAGAATCTAATGCTTTAGTATTCTTGCTTCAGTTAACCTCTCACTTAGTGACTCCTTTCTGAATCAACTAATCTCCCAAAAAAATAAATAAATAAATAAAACCCAACTTCTTTTTCCACTAATGCGAAAAGACCACCGAAATCTACATAACAAATTCATTTCCCTACACTTCCATCAAAATTCCAAACTGTTTGCTCGTATATGCTTCAACAGAAAGCATGTCTGAATGCTACCATAATCCATGAAGCCTATCACTAATCACTAAGGCAGGAATTTATTTTCTAAGAAGATATTCTTACAATAAGAATTGAATTAGGACAGCCTAATACATCTTTGAACCATTTCCATAAAATTCGCCAGATCTTATTAAGTAGGAAGCAATCGATCAATGCCCCAGGAAACCAAAAACAAAGTACTATTGTCAGCACTCACCACAACCAATTCATCAATCCTCATTCTTCTATAACATGTCATCCTTACCATTCAGACTTCATTAGGATTTTGAAGTCGAACCCAGATGTTACATAAGTCACACTTTTAGGAGAGGACAAAAATATCAAACACAACTCAAAAGACATGCTTTACAGCTCCAATAAAATTAACCCATTACGTATTTTATCAATTCAGTCATGGGTTTTCAATCTTTACCTAGTTCAACCGCATTGTGTCAGTCACACGTTGTATGAAGCAATTTCACAGTATAAAGCTCATAATACGCTATTAACAACAAAAGATTATATGAACCTCGTAGTCGACTTCAGCTATTGAAATATCATGAAAGCCCTCTCTGTTATCTTCAGTGAAGAGCTGAGCAGTCATCTGACTCCGCCTTTTTGCACGCTCTTTGGCAGCGACTCGAGGATCCGTCAAATCGTCTGGGTCTGGTTCAGCTGCGCTTGTAGTTACCGGTTCCTCCTCATGCTTTACCTTCTTTCCCTTTGGAAATCTCACCTTCTTTTGCCTGCGAAACACCAAATTCATTTCGAGTCAGATGGTATTGCTTCGTCGTTTGTTTGAAATTAGGGTAGGGAGAGAGAGAGAAATACGGAGGAGGCTTATTAGAGAAGTCGAAGTCGTCGGAGAGTGGGCGCTTCATGCCTGACCCTTGAGGCTTGTCTTCCATGGATGCTTCTACTCAATGACCCTGTGAGTAGAGAGAGAGAGAATACGAATGATGGCCCTTTTGGGAGAAGAGTCGAGTCGAGTCGAGGGAGAGCGGCGAGCATGAGAATCGGGCCAACTTTCGGGTCAGGATAGGATCCGACCATAACCACGATAAATATTTGAAAAAAATAAATAATCACTTCCGTTGTTCTCGCTCATCTAAAAAAATAATAATAAATAAATAAAAATAATAAATAATAAAATAATAAAAAGTTCACTTTTACCTAGATTTACTCTGTTATTATTTTACTCTCATTCCGTAAATATCTTACTTGCTATAAATATTTAATTTAAAATATAATTACAGTCTTTTAACACATATGACCGAGAATTTTATCAAAATATAAAATAGTTATAAAATATTTTCTTTTGAACATTTAAGGTATATTTTTTACAGACAATTTTATATGTTTAATTATTTTTATTGTTGGTAAGTGTAATTCTTATTTTTGTATCCTTTGTTTGGTTCACAGATATTTCTATCCTTTTTTCTTTAAAAAAAAAAGAATAAAGGGTGTGTTAGTCTATAAAATTTGTATAACAAATTATTTGTGAATTTTAAGATTATTTGAAAACTCTAGGTTTTAAACTTAAATTAATTCAATTTGAAAGTTATCAAGTTAGAAGTGACTTAATAGATTTATCTACTATACCGATTTATCAATCTCTATTTACCCAAATCAAAACATCTTCTCCAACACCCCAAATCCAAAGCCAAATCCACAAGTCTCTCGGCCACTACATCCAGAGGGTAAAGCCTACATATGGTCTCAGTATCAATCTCCACTCTTGAAGCCACTTATCCCAATTCTTGCATATATTCCATACCCTAACAATGGAGGACACCCAATCCCAAAACCAAGTCTAGATTCCAAAATCTTGAAATTCTCTTTCGATCTCCAAAAAGTATATGAAACGCCACATGGAATAATCTTTAACTTTGGAGCCAGAGGGACAAAAACGCAAAAACAGAGTTGTAAAATGAGCGGCTTGAATGAAAATGAAACCACAGAGAAACAAAAAAAGAAACAAAATATCAACAAGAAGAAATTAAGTTTACTGCAAATAAAATTTTTCCAAAATTAATTTTCACAAAATATTTACAGAATTTGTATTTCCATTACTTAATCCGGCACCCAGCAGTGGAAGAAACAATTGGGTGGAGATCAACCTACCCAAGTTTCCCCAAATCCTCATACCAACACAAACTTTCTTAACTTCTATAGAATGTATAGGGATTCTGTTGTAGAGAAAGAAAGATAGAGAGAGTGTACCCTTTCTATGTCCCTCAAGAACAGTTTAAGTGGAACAACCTTCCTAAGCGATATAACTTTTCCCTTTTTGATTCAATTCCTTTTGGTTGTATCTTCTTGTATAAAAAAAAATACCCTCTCTTTTTCTTTGGTGAAATGAGGAAAAACATTAAAATTAAATAGAGAGCAGAGTTTGGGGGCAAGAACCTAAAACAAAACGGGAATAAAGAGTCCCCATAGCATCAAAATGTAACATAATAGCCACTCTCGTAAATACAAAATAGCAAAACTATCATGCATAAATCCATGTTTACTTGGGCATTTTGTGCAGCTACTTCCTCCCCGGTAGACATGAATCCATTTGCAGCCATCAAAACACATGATCAAGGACCTATTATTCCAGACCTCATCAGTAGTTAAGCCAGAATTCAACAAACGAAGTGCTACCTTGGAGTCCATTTGTATAATAAGCCCCTTAACACAAATAGAGGAATCCAAATGTAACCCATCTCTTATAGTCCAAAGCCTTGGCCAGAAAAGAGGAAGCCGTCTATTCCCAATCACCTATCTTTCTTAGGAACCCTGATAACCCTTCATGCATATGTATGTTTACACAAATATATTTATTTCTATTACGTATGATAGCTTATTTGGACACTTCTGCAATGTTCTTTTGAATTTTAAGTTATTTTTTACCTTAACATTTGAGTTTGTACTGGAATTGAATTAAAAAAAAAAATCGACTTAACAAGTCGAGTAAGTGAACCACATAACTTGGTTGGCAAAGGAAAAGTAAATTCTTAAGAGGAATGAAGAAAAGTTACTCCTTGAGGTGTTATCAATCCCTTATTGAGAAAAAGTCTAAACCCAAACAAATAAAACTCAACTGGGTTCCTACTAAAATTCTAAAACTTTGTTGTGGACTCCTCTTACCCTAATAGAATATGCTTAACATGCTTACTAAAAAGACTTGAGTTGTTAAGACAAAGTGACAAACGATAGTATTTTTTTTAAAACAAAAATCACAAATTAGGCATTAAACCAAGACATACTCTCTCTTCCCCTCTTTTATTTTGTTTTCAAGAAACAAACCGCTCAAAACTCACTCAATTCCTCATTTCTTACTTCTAAACTCAAAATCCATCGGTATGCAACCAGAATCTATCATTTTCAAGTATCAAAGAGAGTATCTGAGTGTCCAAATTAAGTCAAAAATGTAGCGGTCCACTTTTTTGAGAGAGAGGTGAGTTTTGATCCAACTTTTCCAAATTTCCACTCTTTTCTCAAATTATCAAAGGCCTGGTGTTTGTATATGTTTAAGGAAGGTTTTAGTGCATTTTTGAGCCCCAAATCATCTCCAAGGTTGTTTAATCATCCCCTTCTTTCTTTTGGTCATGAATTGGGGTAATTCATCAGTATTTTGATTAAGGTGTCTTTTTTTTTTATTTTTAATCTAATGGGTTGTAAAAACATGCGAGAGGTTGTTTGGAGCTTGGTTTTAATTTGAGCATGAAGATATGCCCTAGAGCAATATTTGTCTTGTACAAAAACATATTACCGATATGACAATAATAATAATTTTTAAATACAAATATCTTTTCATGACATATTTTGGTATTTAATTAAAATATTGTCGTTGAGTGAGTGATCAGTGATTCCATTATCATGAGCTAAGAATATAGGAGACAAAATCATTTTGCATGCTCTCTTTAAAATTATTCATGGTTGAGGACATGAAAGGATTAGTACATGATGTTGTTAATAGTGTTGTAGGTGGGTTTCATGTCACAGGTAAAAGGGCACTCATTAGATGGATAGAGTAAACTTGACTATTGGATGAAGACTACATTGTCATTCATTTGAAGTCAACAAATATTGTTATTTATATCATTTTAGTGCATATAATTCTTAAATCTGAGGTGACATAGTTGTATTGTACTAAAGTAATCAAGATTTACTAATGTCCATGCATCCATGCTGACCATGGTATAAATGTTGAGTATTTGATTGCCTTAATTGGTTATTGGCCATATATGGATATAGGTGTTTATAAATAATGGGATTTATCTTTGCATAAAATATGAATAAGTTTTTCTGACTATTTAAGTTGATAATTCCTGAAAATTTCTTATTAAGTAAAACTATTTTAATTAGAAAGAAATTTCTATATTAAATGTGAGAACGAAATTCAAGTCAAAACAAAACGTTGCATTAGCATGTGCATTTGCATAAATGTTAGTATTATATTGCATATTTAATGTTTTATGGCATGTTGGTGACATATAAGTATGATTATACCAGTCAAGTGGACAAGGTTGCTCGGCCCTTTACCAAGGATTCGAGTTTGACTCGCGACTTGGATACGGAGTAGACTATGTTGGAAGATCCCATCCTTTATAAGAAGACCTCCAGACGGGTTGATCCAGATTAGTCAGAGTGAAATCTTAGACACCAGGCGGTCGGAGAAGTGTCCCATTTAGGAAAAAAAAGTATGATTATGTTCTGTTTTTGCCCATGCATGCGATTTCAGTGTTGTTTTGTGTCTGTCAAATAGAATTGGATCTTATATTTGGGTTCATGATTTACATATATGTTAGAGAACCACCGAGCATTGACGAGTGTGGTGAGAATTTTAGGCAAACTAAATAATTAGTTTGAGTGTTTGTGTTTGTGCATATCTGTAGCATATACTTTGGGTTCATATCTTTAAATCCATGTGATTTGATTTTAAAAATAGTTCATTTCTCAAAAGCCTACACTTACATATTCTCTCAAATCCAGAAAATTCAAACTAAAACTTTTCGAGAAAATTTTGAGAGATGGAAACCATCATGTATATTTGAGAGTTTGAGCCAATGAGCTAAGCTCAACCGATATTGTCTCCCTCCCCATTGCATAGGTCTTGAGATCTCTCTCTCCTAATCTTTGAAGTAAAATGTTTAATACTCATAAATCTTCAAAAATTTCATGGATTAAAAAAAAAAATCGAAGTGTTTCCATATTCATACAGTCATTTAATACAAATGTCAACTGTGACCATTTCTTTGTTTTGTTTTTTAATTTTGTAGAATCCATTGTTTTGTATACAATAAATCTAATGAGAGAAATTGTTTTGAGTTTAAAAAAGGCAAGTATTGCTTCTAATATATATTTTTCATTTTACAGATGTATACACATGTCATGAATATGAATATGATTAAATCTTGTGTAAGGTTTTGATCCAATGAAAAGTTGAAAATGTTATAGAGGAAGTTTGGTTATGAAATTTTGTGTCCTCATATATGTGAGAGAGTTGAGCAGACATATAGAAGCATAGAGGGGATGGCAGACGTGTATGCTCGCACATGGGCCATGCAACTCGTGGTGCAGCCTGTGCACACTACTTGTGCGCAGATGCAAGTGTATGTGCATGTTTTTTAAGTGAGGTGATATGCGGTTAAAGTCGCCGGAGATTGCGGAACAAATGACAAGAGCTAAAGTGAACAGAGAAGGCAATACTGGGCTTTTATAGAAGAGAAATGAAAAAGAAAGATATCGCTCCACTTTTGCAAGAGATCGTAGGAGAATGGGGTACCGGGGCTAATGATAAATACTCGGACCTGCGTAAATGACCAGCATTAATGGCCTTCAAAGTCATGCCATGTTATGACGTTAAATGCTTCAGCTTTTTGAAGCTGATTGCAAAGGTTGACTTTTTGAAGTTGATTGCTAACGTTGTGGTTGTAGGGAGGCATTTGTTGGTGTCATTTTTGGAAGGTCAATGTGGCATGTTGAGATCTCCAAGGAATAGACTAATGGTCAAGTCCTCCTCCCCAATTTCATAAGCTGAGATTAAAATCTCATTGTAAAATATATATATATATATATATGTGTGTGTGTGTGTGTGTGTGTGTGTGTGGCATGTTTTGGTGTGGACAATGTGGCAAAATTTTGGTTATCCTAGAACAATATGGCAAGCGAAAGTGGTGATTGGCTTGGAAAGACCAGGAAAGTTTGATGAAAGAAGAGGGATTGGTTGACAAAATTGAAAGAAAGCACAAAGAAGAAATACTTGAAAAGCAAGTAATAGGCATTGAAAATTTTGAAAAAATATATTGAATTTCATGTTATGCCGATTTAGAAAGAAAATCTGTTGAATGAACAGCTCAAATCTTATGTTTTGAAAAAGAAAAGTAATTCGATGAAGCCTATATAAGATATTTATGGGAAAATGTATATAGTAATCAAAACTCTTTTGTTTTACTACTTTTATATCATTGCTTTGTTAGTTGTAATTGCTTTCATGGTTTATTGAATTTCTAACTTCTTTTGGTTTCTTCATCAATACTCATCCCACTATTAGCATAAGAAGCCCATAGTCAAGGAGCAAAATACCTTGAAAGGAAATTGGGGGTGTTATTTCCTCAATTAGGAAATTAGTGCAACTAGAGGTTACCTTGTTTGAAATCTCAATAAGGTAATAATTCCACCTTGTGTAAAAGCCAAATGTAAAAACCCCAAATGAAGCTTATTTACTTAACCTTCCAAATCTTCAATTTTCATCGATTCAGGATTTTGGCCCAATCCTAACGAAAAGGTAGGAACTCCTTCACCTTGGAACCCATTCCACCACTTAACTTCATAAATTTATCTAAATCAAACCACAATATCATCAAATTAGACATCCTCTTTCCATCATTGGAAGCCTTCTTAATGAGAACATGATTGTGGACAATTCCCAATTTAGGCCAATGTTTTTTTTTTTTTAATATAAACCATCAGTATTTGGTAACTACGTCAAATTTCACCAAATTCGATTGAGTCGGGTTGAACCATTAAGGGAGTAAAATTCTCCATGTGTCTGTTTTACAAAATTTTGCTTAAGGGATATAATAAAATAAAATTTAACTACAGAACCAATTAGACATTCCTTAGACATTCGGGCGGACCTACAACACGACAGTAAATAAACAGGCACTTGAGGCCAATGTTTTCCAACAACCCAACAACAGCATGCTCTATCCAGTCCTACAATACAACCACTTCTTGTCAAAAGTAAACCAATAAAACTCCCTTAACCTTGTAGTGACTTTGACCACCCAGTCTTAGTGTCCCTACAAATATTCATCATCCTCTCCTTCCTCGTGCAACAGCCTCCTCTTTGGACCACAGATATCCCTTTTGAAAGTTTAACTAAATGACATTAAAGAAGTACCAAGAGGGAGCAATGGGTAGAAGAGGGAGCAACTTTAACAGCCTAAATTGGAAAGAAACTCTCAGCCAAAATTAACTACAAAAGCATCTGCCAAAGTTCTTTTATCTTCGTATAGCCTGTGAGCACCAACCACGTTGATGGTTGGTCACTGTTTACCATCGACTAGTCATGTCTTTTTGCACAACCTTGCATGATACTGATGGCCACAGAATTAATCAACAGCCTTACTAGTCCCTAGAGATGATTGGGGCTTCTGCCTGTACTTCCCATCCCAAAGCTTCAAGAAATTGATTTCCAATTTGTCTAGTTTCCAGAATTAATGACCATCCGCGCTTGAACATTAGGATCAGAATTTAATATTTTTCTTAGCAGCAAGTAATCACCCATAGCATCTGAACACACAAGGCTGAAATAAGGGGTAGGTGCTAAAATTTAAGAAAAAATTTTACCATATACACCCATTAACAACATTTCAAATCTTGCAAGATACCGTCAAAGATTGTAAAATGAAGCTAAAATCCTTTAAAATCTAGTGTGTGCCATAAAAATTAATACCTCTACTAGCTTCTTTGCCCTCTACATGTTGAGACTTCGCCAACCCCCTCCCCTTTTAAAATAAATTTCTGAATTCACTCCTGTGAAAAAATAGATGCCACAACTAGTACAGGCAGATCAGGTCGCCCAAGTTCATTTCCTTCCAGGGAGGCTATGATGGCTTTATCTTCTTAATGTGACACCGTACTAGAATGACAGTTTTAATGTATAACTACAATAGCAACCTATGCATGATTAGAAGCTTAGGTTATACGGAATATTTTACATGTTTTTAGCATTTCTAATTTGTTGTGTTTAGTGGCCTCCAATTACATAATAAGCAATAAGGTCCTTTCAATCACTTGCTAAAAATGTGAATGAATAAATAAAAGATCTTCTAGGTTGTGAATTTCAGGCATCTCAGATTCAAATGTCGGTAGCAAGTAACTTCAACATCTGGAAAGGCAGAGCCCACATTCCATTTATCTCTAGTGCATACAGGATAACATATACCCAAGGAACTCATGTACCTTCAAACATATTCCTGCAACCTAAATCCTCAACAGAAAATAACACTATGTCCAAAACATCCAACCTACCAATCCATCCGATCTTAATCACTTTAAATCTAAAATACAAAAATCCCAACCAACTTGAGTAATGTTGGTGAAGAAAATGTTCAAAAGCAACTTCATTTACCATTCCATATTCTACATATGAAAATAATTTCCAAAAATTACTACAAAATTCAAACCCTTACTGGGAACTTCAGAAGCACTACAAACCACAAATACAAATGCAAAGGGAGAAATAATACAAATGAAGATCTCCAACTTCATGATTGTGACTTTCAAACAACAATTGACACACCTTCCTTCTTTGGTGGAAGTGCTACTTTCTTGTTCCCAGGGAACGCATTGCGTGAGACATCAACAAGGGCCTTGAAGCTATATGATTCATGCATTGACAACTCGGAAAGAACTTTCCTGTTCAGCTGAATATTTTCCTTCATCAGCCCATGCATAAAATTTCCATAGTTAACCTGATACAAGAGAAAGTAAAAGAAAACAAAAATAAGAAACAAAAGAAATGATAATAGTTTTAAAGGATGTAGAAAAGGTATTAACATATAGCGCAAGCAAATAAAGACATGCTTCATAAGCCAACCACTAGAATAAGAGCAGGTTCATTACGTAAGTAGCTTGTACAAAGGAACAATGAATGTTAAATCAAGCAAATAGCCCATCCTGCCCTCTCAAAGATGTCAATTATCTCAGACAAGCAATTTTAATTCAAAACTAACGTAAACATTGTTCAATTAACTAAGAGATATTCAGCATAGAACCTGCTTTTCTTAGTGACTTTCATAGAGGGTATTTGTTGCCTTTAAAAAAGATCATATAAGTTTTACTCTCACGTGTTTGTTGATCAAGTTAACTAGCTACTCAGACAAGCAATTTTAATTCAAAACTAACGTAAACATTGTTCAATTAACCAAGAGATATTCGGCATAGAACCTGATTTTCTTAGTGACTTTCATAGAGGGTATTTGTTGCCTTTAAAAAAGATCATATAAGTTTTACTCTCACGTGTTTGTTGATCAAGTTGACTAGCTACTCCATCAGGTTTTCATGAGAATTGCTTGTTGGTTGGCCGTGAGCTTGCTCAATCAGTTAGTGCCAGCCAACCAAGTAGCTCAAACTGAGTAATAAGTGGATTTTATCTAAAGCTTGTTTTAGCTAAATCCTGAACCTGAAGACTATCTAAGCTTTGCCACATTTCAGATATTCTCTTATACATCTTACAATAGTAATAATATTCCAGAGTGCAAACAATTGAATCACTATAATTACAATTCAAAATTACGGGTGTGCATGGTGTGGTTTTGCGGTTAATACGGTTATGGATAGTACGGCTATGGTTTCGTACTATAATTAACTGCAGTTTCTTTATTTTGTGATTATTGTGGTTAAAAAACTACAATTTCAATAACAGTTAACAATTGTCATTTTTTAAATTAAAAATTCAACTCTAACCACTTATCACAAATCCAAGAAACATAAACTTGAAAAAACATATAAGTTCTAAATACGTGGGTTCAAAACATACATAAACTTTAAAAAACATAAACATGGTATTCTAATACCGCACCATGAGCAAAAGTCTTATTTACCTTCACTTCATTTCATTTTTTTTTTTTATTTTAGTGTCTCAAAGTCCTAGTCCTTACTTGTATCACATAGTCATTATATTATTCAAATTTGTGTGTTTATAATTATATATTATATATAAAAACAAAAAAATATAATATAATATTATATATATAATATGTGATATATAATATGGTGATAATAATTAATATCACACATAACATACAATATATATTTTTTTAATATTATATTATATATATGTAGTTAGCAGTTATAATCATAATTTTTTTTTATTTATTTCATTAAGCACATCATTAACAGCAAATTTTTAATGGTTATAATTGCAATCATAATCGTAACCACATCAACCTCTAATTGTTAATCATTTTCATGGTTAGTGGTGTGGTTAGCAGTTTTAATAGTATTTTGCTCAGCCCTATTCAAAATTGGGCATGCCACCATCTAATATATCCTAGCGATTTCCACTAATTATTTGCTTGCTTACCAAAAAGCATAGCCACTACCACACCCCTCACCTGTATTTACCGACTTTATTCACCTAAAATACAAAAACATCAAGTTGTTGGATAATTGTTTCATAGCCAAGCTCTCTCCTGAACTAAACGAAACCAGTCATACATGTCTTTTAGTCCCATAAACAAATATATTCCTCCACAATTAGCAAATAATGAGGAACTCTGTTAAGGTCAAACATCAAGAAGGCTTCTCAGCCCGGTCTCAACTTTTGCTTTTGCATTGTGCTACACAAGAAGAAAATTTAGAAAGAACAAACGAGTTTGTATCAGCGCTTTATACAATATTACTAAAATTTCTAACTGTCCCTGTTCGATTCCAACATATACCTTTGCTATCTTTTCAATTGTGAGAGAGAAAATATATATATATATATATATATATATGTATATATGAATTTCTCATCAATTTCCCAATTATTTGAGGATTTTCAGTCCCAGTTTATTCAAAATTTATCTAGGACATCTAAACACAAAGGACTTCTACTTCCTTGTAGGCCTATTCTTACTCTTACCATGCAAAGTGTATATTCACGTTCCCTCCAAAATCCTGCTTATGTTCCGCTTTGCATCATGGATTCTAGATTATCATGGTCTGAACAATCAAACTCAAATAATCCAAATCTTCTTGAGTTCTCCTATAAAAAATATGTACACCAAATTATCACCTGAACTTACAGCTCTAAATTAGTTACACCACCAGCCCAGGTCCTATCATCCTTTACAATCTTCTACTGTCATTAGAAGGTTATCCATACAGCATAGCAAATTAGTATACCAAACAAATCAATGCAAAAAAGGTATGTAAATAAGAAAGTCTTTCCAAAGTCTGATAGTACACGTTAGAGGTTCAAATTTCAGCCAAATCTGGCATCCATAATGGAAATGAAAAACTCACTCACTTTTTAGCTAAAAATAAGAATATTACAGTAAGAATATTAATACAGCCTTAGGTAATAGAAATATCAATTTACTACTGTTCCCGGGTTCTATTACTTGGTGTTGAAATTTCTCAACTCATGGTCTAAAAATCAATTCAGGCAAGCTTTTGAAAATCCTAAGCTCAAATTCCATGCAAGTGCTTGCCAAAAATCAACAAATTCTCATAAATCTACACTACTATGAACAAGATTCAATCAGAATAATCTCATATCCAAATAAGCCATAACCCAGAAATTACCTTTTGTTTTATGGAAATTTTAAATTTTCTTTAGGACAATATCAAAAATAAATAAATAAATAAACAAAAACCTTGTCCAGAGATTATTCTTGACATTTGAGAACCATTCTCTCAACTAATCTCATTCCACAGGAAAAATGACAATGTTAAATTAGGCTTATCTTTACTTTATAGTTTTCTAACTGTGTCGGATTTCAAACTCAACTTTGCTTTACCAATAACAATAGTGAACCAGTTTATAAATCCCTCTGATAAGTCTCAAGGTAAACTGTCTCCAGTTAGTTTCTTTAGCGGGAGAGCACCGCAAGACCTAGACGCCAAAATCTGGCATAGAAACTCATAAACAGACCACTGCGATGAGGAATTTCTCTACCAATACAGGATAAGAAAAATAGTTTGCATAATAAGGAACCCTAAAACCATCAGAAGATAATAGACAACCTTAAAGAACCTATAATTAAACCGCCCTATGCTTCCACCCTGCAAAATGGGTCAATAATGCCAAATTGAGCTCAAAAAATGTCCAATAACTCTAAGAACAGTCAGAATTTCAAATTTCATCACCAAAAAGCCAAGAAAGAGCAAACTGAGCCCTATTCTTGAAAATCACAACGTCTACTATCAATAAAATTAATCAATTCTAATTCTAGCCCAACTACCCTAATTTGAAACAAAGGCCATAGGCAGCCTGCCAAATTGGATAAATAATACAAATTGAACTCAAGAACTATCTCATATCTGGGAAAACAAACAACTTCAATTTTCATCATTACAAAGCTAATCAAAAAGGAACTAAATGTCAATCTTGAATACCGAAGTATCCAAATTCAAAATCAACAAATTTCAAGAAAAACAAAATAATTAAATAACATCAAAGGAAAAAAAAACAAATTTAACAATTCTAGTTCTAACCCTAATTCAAAACAAAAGCCAGATGCAACCCTTCCAAACGGGAAAATTTGACATTAGAGAGAGGGGAGAGAAAGTTACTCCTTGCAAGCGAGTGCCGGCATTGATGCGCTCGATCCACAGAGAGCGCATGTCACGCTTCTTAGTGCGACGGTCTCGATAAGAGTACTGCAAAGCCTTCTCCACTCTCTCCCTCGCAATCCTTATGCAATCCTTTGCTCTCCCCCTGAATCCCTTTGCTAATTTGAATATCTTGTCCTTATTCATCTCTTTCTCTCTCTCTCTAGGGATTAGGGTTTTAGGTTTGACAGAGATTTTGGGTTGAAGCAGGAATGACCACCGAAAATGATAAGTTGAAGGGGGCAGAAATTACCATTCCAGGGCCGTGAAAGAGACTCTGTTGTGAAACGAATGCAATGCATTCAGAGTAATGCTCGGACTTGATGCAAAAATATTAAAATTAAAATTAAAACACTTTTAAAAAAAAAATTCAAATCTAACGTCGATATGTATATTTTTAAAATCTGACATGCATTGTTCACGTAAACAATATATATTGAATTTTTAAAACTCAATATAAAAAATACATGAATAGTACTCATGTTGAATCTAAACTCGACATGATACTGTTCACGTGAACAGTATTATATATGCCAGATTTTCAAAAACTTGACATGTAGGTATTAGATTTAAAAATTTTTTTCAAATGTGTTATTTAAATTTTTTTTTTCGTGTCAAATTCAAGCATTACTCATGCATTCAACCACTTGTTCTGGGTAAATCTTAGGCTCATATTTGGAATTAGATTAATAACATTTTTTTTTAAAAAAAAAGTTTAATTTTAAATATAAAAGGAACTTGTGAATCTGTATTTTTTGTGATAAATTAGGTAAATAAAATGAATAATGAAATTTTAATTAATTATAACTCTAGAAAATAATTTTTAATTTATACAATAACTTTATAACATAAACAATGGAATAAAAGATAAATAATAAATAATACTTGACAAGTGAAATTAACAAAATTAAAGAGAGGGAGAAGGGTTGAGGGGTTACTTGACAAGGAGAAAAGAGAAACTTTTGAGCCATGAAGTGAGCTTAGACGTGAGAGAGAGAGTGAGAGAGAGAGAGAAAGAAATTTGTATATATGGAAGCATAATTATCAACAAAGGCAAAGTTTATTATATTTTTATAAATTGAGTTTGATTATAAATTCGTCAAACTCAAATAAAAGCCGATTGATTAATGAATTATCTGATAAGTTATAATTCAATCCGAGTCTTTTTCTCTATTCTTCTCCCTGAATATAAAAAATTATTAATAATAAAGATTGATTAAAGGATTTGCGACTAACAAATAATGTTATCAGAATTATATCGTATATCAATCCGTAAAACTTAAAATTATAGTTCAATCGATTTAATCGTGAATCAATATGATCGAATCGTTGATTTCTTAATAATAATTAAAAAATATATAAAACTTTTTAAAAATAAATAAATATATAATAATTTCATATTTTTATATAAAAATTTAAAAATAAGATTTTAAAATAAAATAATATTTATTAAAATCACACTTCAATTTATTAAAATTTATTAAAGTCAATAGGTAACATGGAAAATGGTCACATTTCTGAGTTTTGTATGGATTTGACCTAATTGGAGAAAAGATTTCATAAAATAACCTTCGCGAAAAAGAAATTCGATCTCTAACTCATGATATTCGTGTTTTAAAAACTCGACCAACATTGGTCGAGTTCTCAGAACGCGACCAATTCGCATTTTTTAACAGACTGGTCTTCTTCTCCTTCTTCTTCTTCTCTTTCTTTCTCCTCTCTGCTTCCACCTGCTCTCTTTTTCTTTTTCTTTTTCTTTCTTTCACCTCTCTACTTTCGCCTGCACTCTTCGGCCTGCTTCTTCTTCGCTCTTCTTCTCTCTTCCTTTTTCTTCTTTCTCTTTCTTTCTCCTCCTTCCCTCCTTCCCTCCTTCGCAATAGCGCCTTCAAATTGATCGTGACCTGCTGTCCTAAAGCCCCAAAATTAATAGGTAATCTCTCTTGCTGACACCTGAATGATATTCATTTGATTAATCACATATGGTTATTGTGGAATTAAGGCTGACTATGATTAGGAATATAAAATTAGAGTTTCTAAAATTAGCATTTTTTAAATTAGGGTTTCTGTAATTAGGAATTTTGAAATTAGGGTTTCTGAAATTATTAGTGTTCGGAATGATATTTGTTTCAAATTAGGGTTTTGAATTAGAATTTCTGAAATTGGGCTTTCTGAAATTATTTAGGGATACGAAATTAGGGTTTCTAAAATTAGGGTTTTTGAAATTAGAGTTTCTGTAATTAGGATTTCTGATATTAGGGTTTATAAAATTAGAGTTTCTGAAATTATGGTTTTTGAAATTAAGATTTCTAAAATTATTAGGGTTTTTGAAATTATTAGTGTTCTAAATGATATTTGTTTGAAATTAGAGTTTTGAAATTAGGGTTTATAAAATTAGGATTTCTGAAATTAGGGTTTTTGAAATTAGGGTTTCTGAAATTAGGGTTTTTGAAGTTAGGGTTTCTGAAATTATTAGTGTTCTGAATGATATTTGTTTAAATTATTAGTGTTTTGAAATTAGGGTTCTGAAATTGTTCGATATTCTGAATTTATTTGTGTTATAAAATTATTAAATTTATTCTGAAATTAGTAGAGTTCAAGAAATTATACAACGACTTAATTATTTGTTTGATTAATTTGTTAGGGTTATTGTGAAATTAGGGTTTAATGTGATTAGGGTTCTCAAATTAGGGTTTTTGTTATTATCAAATTAGAGTTCTGAAAATTATTAAGATTCTGAAATTATTAGTGTCCCAAATCAAATTATGAATTTTTATTATTAATTTAGAGTTTTGTATGTTAAGTTGATTAATTGTTAAACAATTATTAAATTTAGGGTAATTTGGTTGTGAAAGGATTCGCATAATTTTGGATTTAGGGTTGTTCTATTAAATATGAAATTGTTATAATAGTTGTTGAATTTATGATTGTTTAGTGTATTAATAATATATTTGATTTTGTTGTTTAGAACAAAATAGTGAAAATTGTGAGATTGTTATGTTATATTGATGGTGATATTGTCATGGGTGTGAATGGAATTGGTTATAACCGTCGGGTTTCTAAGTTGATTCGTGTGAAAAATAATGTCTTATTTAATGAGTTGGTATATGCGATATGTAAGGATTTTTGGATAAATTTTACGACACAACATTTGGAGATTTATCATCGGTGTACAATGTCAAACACTCAAAGTGAGAATACATGATATGAATTGGTGTCAATTAGTAATGATGATGATATTGTTAATTTGATGGAGTTTGCGGGGACCATGGGATCGGGTTCTACACATGAGTTATACATAAAAACTGTCGATGGTGGAATATCTTTGCAACAAGTTGATGGTGGAATATCTTCACATCAAGTTGCAGGTGAAATATTTTCACATGAAGGATGTGATTATACGAATGATTATCTACGAATCGAATCTCGAGTGGATTTTGTGTTGATAGAAATGGATAATGATGTAGATGAGGAGGAAATGGCCGAAGAAGAAGCGGAAGATGAGGCGAAGGAAGAGGATAATGATGAAGATGATGAAGAAGTTGGTGATGGTGGTAGTAGTGATGGTGTTGAAGAAATTCGTACATCATCGGTTACTTATGCTTATACCCGAATAGATGAATCAATCCTCTTCATGACCACTGTACCTGGAGGTAATGGTTATGTGACTTTTGAGGACGAAAATAAATTAAGAGACGATAATTTTAGTTTTAGTGATGAATTGAAGAAAGGGATGAGATTTGAGATGAATGATGAACTTATTCATGTGGTGAAAATGCATTATGTTGGGCATCACTACCAATTTCATATTGGAAAATCAACTCATACGCTTTGAATTACAATATGCTTACAAAGGGATCAAGGTTGTCGTGGAGATTACGTGCTCGTAGAACAAAATATATTGATGCATTTGTGATTTCCCTTGTGGACGGTCCGCACACATATGTCAATGCTGGGTTGATGCAGGCTCATAGACAACTAGATTCTAATTTAATTGCAAGACATATTCTTAACTATATGCAGGAAGATCAAGTGTCAAAGTATCTTTTTTGCGAATAGTTTTGATGGAGAAAACCACATACGCAATCTCACGTAAAAGAGTTTGAGAAGCAAAGAGAAAGGCCATAGAGATGGTATATAAAGATTGGAATGATTCATACAAACAGTTGCCTTAGCTGTTGGATGTTATAACACAAAAGAATCCAGGGATACGAGTTAGTTGGAAGCTAGGTGGACTAAATGCAGGTGGTGAAAGAGCACTTGAAGCTATTTTTTAGACATTTGCTACTAGCATCACGACCTTTAGAAATTGTAGGCCATTGATTAGTGTAGATGAGACTCACATCTATGGGAAATACAAGTACAAGTTGTTGATTGCATGTAGTATAGATGGTACCAACCACATTATCCCATTGGCTTTCGGATTGGTCGATGGAGAGTCTCTTGTTTCATGGTCGTGGTTTTTATATTGCGTGCGAGAGCATGTTGTTGGGGATAGAGAGGGTCCAATCTGCTTAATTTCGGATTGGGATGAGGGGATAAGAGCAACAGTTGCCCGTCCTCAGTTTGGATGGGCACCTCCAAATACTATGTTGTGATTTTATGCACGTCATTAGTTAGCAATTTCAGCACACATCATAAAAATTAAGCTTGTAAGAGAATTATTATTATTGCTGCATTACAACTACAACTGAAAAAGTTTGCGGTATATATGGTAAGAATGAAGGAGATAAAAGAAGATGTTCTTAACTACTGTGCAAATATTCCTCAAGAACAGTGAACTCTCTCTCATGATGGTGGATTTCGTTTCACTTATATATGACAACAAACATAAGTGAGAACTATAATGCTGTCATAAAAGGTGCCAGAAATCTACTTGTTTCAGCCTTAGTGCTTAAAACTTTTTTCAACTTAGTGAACTATTTTGAGACTCGATTGGGTGAGACAAGAGCAGGAATTGCAAGAGGAGAAAGGTATACAAAGTATGCCCAGGCTATGTTAGGGAGGTGGATGAACACAGCTAATCTCTATACAATTGTTGGTTTTAGCCGAGAGCATAGGATATTTGAAGTAGAGATGGGGTGTCGACAAACACCGTATGGCCACAAGGGAGGAAATAAACATGTTGTGAATGTTAAGGATGAGAATTGCACATGTTAAAAATAGCAAACTTATAGAATCCCTTGTTCTCATGCAGTCGCTGTACTATCACAGACAATGATTGATATCCATATGATCGTAGAAAAATGGTATATATGGGAACACCAACTCAGGGTTTATGAGCGCCATTTCATGCCACTATAAGATGCAATGGGTTTGCCAATGAGTTCATATCCAATTGTCATTCCCGACGTATCACTTAAACGTCAAAAAGGAAGACCTAAGTTATCTCGGTATCATAACGAGATGGATATTCGAGAATCATCATCGTGCACATCATGTGGGAGTTGTAGTGAAGAATGCCACAATCGGAGGAAATGCACGAGACAAATGAGATGTAGTGTTTGTGGCAAACAGTGACACAATAGACGACACTGTCCAATCCAAAACAATGAATCTTGATTGTATTTCATTTTTAAGTTTATTTCATGTATTACTTAGTGTATTCGATATCATGTATTTGTTAATCATTTGACGTATATTTTTTGTGAATGTTGATTATTTCACTTTTGTTTGTCCATATATTTATCATTGTATTTATATTTTAACATTGTTTTTTTGGTTAATCACTTGTATTTATATTTCACTTCTTTGTCTTTCTATTGTTACGATGGTAGAGATATTTGACACGCACAGCTACCTTTGATCTGCTTTAGTATCGTCGAGTGACACTATCCCGATAGAGTTATCCACTAGTTTGGAGGGATCCGGTTCATTCCCGTTCCTTGTGACACAGAGGATCGTCTCCACGATACTACGACACACGGTCCACAGGACGTTGATTAGTCATTGGAGCACGTACATTATATAGAGATTTGAACTACGTGACGGGATCACTTAGTTAAGTTTGACACGTCTTTTGGACCGACCATTGACCCTACCTATTTGACGTGGTTTCGCGTGAATACCCGCCATTTCATAGGCCGTCGGGGAGCTTACTTGAGTCATATGATAAGTTTTTAGTTTATTCATTTTTTATCTATATCATATTTATCTTTTTTACTTATACATGCATATGTTTTTGTAGTGGGAGAGGTTGCACAAGATTCGAGTGTCTTACGATGTCGACGTGATACATCGCATGACGGATTCGGCTATTTTTACCTTGACTGATGATATAAATGAGATTATGACTATGAGGACAAGACTAGACATAGTTCCTGAGGGCCATCACGAGGGTGAGCGAGATGACGGACAACATCGACGATAAAGAGGGAGAGCACGTCGTACGAGACCAGTACCTGATGTCGTATGGCCTTCGCAGACCTACGAGTCACCACCATTTTCTCAACCCTCCACTTCTCAGCATCCGCTCGACGACGCAGAGCCTTCGAGCAGGTACGTACACTCCTCACCTTTCTTCACACCTGAGGTTGGTGACTTGCCCAATACTTCGACTCCAAATGCTCCATATAGGGGAGTTCGTCCGGATGTTGACATGGTGAGGGGGTGACACAGATTCAGGGAGGAAGTAGCCCACCATTCTTCCATATATCCTCACCAGTTCTTTTTGCCCCCGAGAACGATGATAGTTATTCTCAGATTTCACAGATAAATGATCAGGGATTTGTACATCCTGATCCTAGTGTAGGTAGACCAGATGTTAGATATTATAGTAGGAGAAGAAAACGACGTTGATTTACTAGACTTTATATTTCGTATATTTCGTTATATTAATGAAAATCATGTTTTATTTCGTTGAACTTTATAATTGTAACTGTTTTACTGTTTCATTCGTGATAGATTGTTTGGATATAAATTTGAATATGAATTTGGTTTGAAATGATATTTGTGAATTGAAATTGTTCGATTCGAATATGAATTTGGTTTGTGGTTATAGGGTTTGGATTGTGGAAGTTGAATTTGATTTCTATACTGAATTTTGGTGTTAGGGTTTGCAATGGGATTATTGAGCTTGGATTTGGTATTTACAGAGTTTTGGGTTTGAATTGTTTATAGGTTTTTTTTTTTGTTTCTTTACAGCATGTGAGCTGAATTTTTTTCTTGGAAATATTATTTTACGAATTCTTTTCTCCAATTAAGTTAAATCCGTACAAAACTTCACTTTCCTTCGCTCGCCCCATTTTAATCTTATCTTATTTTATTTTATTTTATTTTATTTACTTTTTTAGATAGCTTTGTCTGCATCACTCTGGCTATTAATCTTTTGTGTATCTCAACCGTCCCTCCTAAAATCTTAGTTATGGAGTTCCAAATATCTCATTTTACCGTTGCCGTTGCCGTTGCCACCGCCGCAAATCCTCGAGGCAGCCGCGGCAATAGCTCCGCTACCGTGACCGTATCCGACCGCCAGTGAACCTTGTCACTGCGGTGTCCTCATTGTTCGAGCTATGTGAGATCCTTTTCCTTAGTTTCGGCTTCGTCGCCCTTTGTCGGATCTAACTTCTCTCTAGTTTCATATCTGTGTTAGATCTGAATTTTGGTTAAGTTGCTGGAGCGTTTTACTTACCATTTGTGTCAAACTCCTCAATTATTTACGGATTTGAAGAGGAGTCATTGGAGAGTGGCCTTGTGGGACATCAGTGGGTTTTGGTTTAACCCGCGGGTTACACGGGTCGCAGTTCACCCGCAAGACCCGTGGGCTTTTAAGGGTCATTGCAGAAGCGGAATTTTAGTTAGACCGACCTGTGAAATGAGTGGCCGGTGGTCGCTCCGCACTGCATCCAAACCTATCGCTGCCCGGTTGGATAAATAACCCTATTTTGTTCTCTCTCTGTCTTCCCACCCGCTCGTAGAAGAAGAGGAGGTCAATGCAATACTTCATGAGGAGCCCAATTTCAAAACCATCTCTCTGTACATCTCTTGTAAGCTCTCTCTCTTCTTCTTCCTCTTTTTCCTCTTTAGCTTCCACCTTTCTTAACACCCACGCAGAAAACCCTAATGACCCATCAACTTCAAACTCCGCAGTTCTCGACAAACCCACCTCATATCTGGATTTTACCGATAAACCCATTTCGAGAAACCCGAATTTGACTGAAACCCATGTCATTGATATTCTTTTGAGCAAGAAAAACCAGCCCAATTCGGCTCTCAACTATTACAAATGGGCCGTGAAACGACGTGGGTTTTCTCGAGGAATTGATGCTCTTTGTGTTCTTCTGCACATTCTAGTGTGTTCTGGAAAAGATCGACTCGCTCAAATTTGGTTGAACCAATCTATTTCGGGAAATTATGTTCCTTCCGTAAGTGTTTTTGTTGATCACTTGATTGAATGCGCCAGGAAATTTGAGTTTCAACATAGTGAAAGAGTTTACGATTATTTGTTGAATAGCTACGTTAGGAGTTGTAAGTTTGGTTTTGCATTAGAAACATTCAATAAATTGATTGTAAGTGGTATTGTTCCTTCTCTGTCTTGCTGTAATATTTTGTTAGCTGCGTTGGTGAAGAATGATATGTTTGGTGAGGCTAAGGAGTTGCAAAGGAAAATGGCTGGTTGTGATTATGTTACGGTCCACATAATGATGCAGGCATGTTTGAAAGAGGGAAAGTTGGAGGAGGCTGAGGAGTTTTTCAGGGAAGCCAAAGATAAAGGGGTTACACTTGATGGAGCAACATATGAGACTGTTATCCAGACTGTTTGTAAGATGTCCAATTCAAATTTAGCATTGCTATTGTTGAAGGAGATGAAAGAATTTGGTTTGGTTCCTTCTGAGAGCACGTTTACGTGTGTCATTGGAGCATGTGTGAAGCAGGCCAATGTATTAGAGGCGTTACGAGTAAAGGATGAAATGGTTGGTTGTGGGGTGCCAATGAATGTGGCGGTTGCTACGAGCCTTATGAAGGGATACTGTGTGCAAGGAAATTTAGGAAATGCTTTGGATTTGTTTTCTAAGCTTAAAGAGGATGGACTGATTCTAAATAAGGTGACTTTTGCAGTTTTGATTGAAGGATGCTGCAGAAGTGGAGAGATGGAAAAAGCCCATGAGCTGTACACTCAAATGAAAAATAATGGTATCTCACCTAGTGTATTCATTGTGAATTCTATAATATGGGGTTTTCTAAAAGCTCATAGATGGAAAGACGCATCCGAGCTATTTGATGAGGCAGTTGAGCTTGGCGTTGCAAATGTTTTTACTTATAACAATTTGCTATCCTGGCTTTGTAAAAAAGACAATGTCAAGGAAGCTTGTATTCTATGGGATAAGATGGTGAAGCATGGTGTAGAACCAAGTGTGGCTTCTTACAACAATTTAATACTTGGCTATTGCCGTAAGGGGAATATGGATGCAGCATCTGGTTTATTTTCTGAAATGCTTGGAAAAGGTTTGAAACCAAACGTCATAACATATTCAACCTTGATGAATGGGTACCTTGGGGAAGGCAACATTGAGCAAGCATTTTTTTTGCTTGATGAAATGCAGAATTTAAAGATTGTTCCCAGTGATTTTACCTTCAACACAGTCATCAGTGGTTTGTGCCGAGTTGGTCAAACATCTGAGGGAAAGAGTATGATGACAAAATTTATGGCACATGGCTTTATTCCAACTTGCATGACTTACAATAGCATTATAGATGGATTTGTCAAAGAGGGTAATGTCAACTCAGCTTTGGCCGTTCTTAGAGAGATGCATGAATCAGGCATTTCCCCTAATGTTGTCACCTACACCAGCTTAATTAATGGGTTCTGCAATATGGATAATTTTGATCTTGCTTTGAAAATGTGGGATGAGATGAAGAAAAAGTCTATTAAACCAGATGTAATCGCATATGGTGCTCTCATTGATGGGTTTTGCAGAAAAAGAGACATGGGAGGTGCTAGTGAGATTTTCTCTGAGCTCTTGGAAGTTGGTTTATCTCCAAATAATGTCATATACAATATCATGATCAGTGGCTATAGAAATCTAAATAACCTGGATGAAGCATGTCGTTTACATGAGGAAATGATTAAAGAAGGAGTTCCCTGTGATTTGAAAACTTACACTACACTGATTGATGGCTCTCTGAAAGATGGAAAACTACACCTTGCATCTGATCTTTACTCAGAGATGCTTGCCAAAGGCATTGCTCCTGATGTAATTACTTTTACAGTTCTCATATATGGACTTTGTAGCAAAGGGCAACTAGAGAATGCACAAAAGATCCTCGAAGAGATGACGAGAAAGAAAATAGCTCCTAGTGTTCTTATTTATAACACTCTGATTGCTGGATACTTGAGGGAGGGGAATTATGATGAGGCTTTTAGATTGCATGATGAGATGCTTGACAAGGGTCTTGTACCTGATGATATTACATATGATATGCTTGTAACAGGAAAGGTTGGAAATACTTACTTGCCTGCTGCAATTGATGGGTTTAAATAGTCATTCAGGTGCTACTCATCTATAGATTATTCTGGCATTGGTTTGATCTCCAGGAGAGATTCTTGGCCTTGCCATCTTCCAAGGTAAGAAAGCCCACTAATTGCAATCTCATGAACATCAATTCTGTAATTCAACTGTGGCTGATCAATTTCCTTTCCTCTATTGTGTCCTAGGATGATGTCTGTCCAGAACTTCTGAACATCATCGTGTCTGCAACCTTTTGAGGTACATCTCTATGCTTTGCTTTCCAGGCTTCTGAGTTATTGGTTTTTCCTTTTCCTTTTTTTTTTTTTTAATTTTCTTTTGTTTATCATGAATTTACTTTATGTTTGCGTAATAAGAAAAGGTATTAAAGGACGTGGAATATTGATTGTTGCACACATTTATACAATACTATATCATTATCTCTGATTTGGTTAGGGGCATTCAGAACAGTATAACTCTTCCTAGTATCTCTGGCTTAGAATCTGGAAGGTCGATGATACAATCTAAAACAGATTGGGTTTCCCCGATCACAAATTAACTTCACACAAGTAACAAGGGTTCATTTTGTTCTAGATTTAAACACTTATTCTGAATTACCATACAAAGATAGCTGGTTGAGCAAGTCAAATTAAGGTGCCAACAAACTTAGACAATAAGCTAAAACTGGAGATTCACAATCATATACCACCTTCAATAAGTTTGAGAAGGTTTATGACTAGGGGAGAGCCATCCTTTCAGTGAGGTTTGTATTGCTGGTGCATCAATCTAAGATTATAAATGACATTATTCTGACATCCCAAAAAGAAATGAAATAGAAAAAAGGTAGATGCACAAATGAGGAATGTCTGATAAACCAAATTCTGGAGTTGGTAGACCTGGCTTTAGGCCAAAACTTAAAAATTTAAACAGTTAAACATCTACTATATCTTACTTGAATGCATCAAACAACTCTTCCTAAGAGCAGGTAACGAAAAGACAAACAAATTCACATTGATTTCAAAGTTTGACTCCATAGATGATACCTGTCCTTTATCTCAAGAAACAAACTTCTAATTATTTCCTCAAGAAAGTAGGAGTTTCCACAAAAATTCCCACTGCATTCCTGCTACATACTTTTTCTCTATTAAAAGGCATCCTTGGGTAATACTACAACATGAAGAATTAACACAATGGACTTGAAGATATGCTTAATTTAATATTGTCCTTTTTCCTGTGAAATGAAATTTGTTGAGAGAATGGTTCTCAAATGTCAAGAATAATCCCTAGACAAGGTTATTTATTTATTTTTGATACTGTCCTAAAGCAAATTTAAAATTTCCATAAAACAAAAGGTAATTTCTGGGTTATGGCATATAGGGATATGAGATTCTTCTGATTCAACTTGTTCATTGTAGTGTAGATTTATGAGAATTTGTTGATTTTTGGCAAGCACTTGCATGGAATTTGAGCTTAGGATTTTCGAAAGCTTGCCTGAATTGATTTTTGGACCATGAGTTGAGAAATTTCAACATCAAGTAACAGAACCTGGGAACATTAGTAAATTGATATTTCCATTACCTAAGGCTGTATTAATATTCTTACTGTAATATTCTTATTTTTAGCTCAAAAGTGAGTGAGTTTTTGGTCTCCATAATGGATGCCAGATTTGGCTGAAATTTGAACCTCTAATGTGTACTATCAGACTATGGAACGACTTTCTTATTTGCATACCTTTTTTGCATTGATTTGTTTGGTATGCTAGTTTGCTATGCTGTATAAATAACCTTCTGATGACAGTAGAAGATTGTAAAGGATGATTTCAACTAAAGTACCAGTGAATTACTTCACAACCAAACTTCATGGCTAAGTTTGCTGAGGATCTAAGTAGGGGGCCTATGTAAGGATGCAAAATTGTCTTTAGGAGAGGAGAACGGAGAAAATAGGAGAGTGACAGATGTGAAGCCTAGAACTTCAGTTGAAGGTGTGATTGCCTTCTCCCGTGTGAGAAATTCCAAGAAACGTTATGTGCGATCACGAGTTAATCTTTCTAGTGAGTGATTCATAGAAACCTTTGTGTGATTACCAAGGAATATTGCTATTTTGTGATCCTTTATCATCTATAAAAGTGCTTTCTGCATCAAAATTTAAATCAAAGCATTTACAGCACGACATCTGCATGTTCAATAAGGCTGTTCAGAGGTAGACTAGCTGAATCTGAAAGGATGATTCGCTATTGAGGATTCTTAACAAAATTTAAAGGGCCTTAGGTGGGAGGAAGTAACAATCGCTTGGAGGCATTAGTATTGAAGTCGGCACAGCCTACAAACAACTCCACAAAGAACATTGGTGGAAAAGCTTCTAAGTGAATTCAGATGATGAGCACATGGCCACTGCAGAAAAGGACCAGCAACCAGACCAGCTAACATATACAAATTGAAGAACAGAAGTAAAGCCTGCCAGTCAAGGAGACATTTCTGCTGCACATAATCACCAGCTGCTAGAACACCCTGCAAACACGGTAAAACCAGGGGAAGAAGATGCGATTGCTGGGAAAGAGCACCAGTCACCAAGCCAGCCAACAAACACAAATCAGCATATGGGAAAGAAGACAGATATGACTGTTGAGGAAAAATCACTTGAATTGACTAACATAAACAATTTTACACGTGAAAGTGATGGAAAAGGAGTGCAGCATGGTACTATAGCTGAAGAAATGGTAAAACAAGATTGCAGACAGTGTGTGGAAGTGTCTATGCAGGTAGCCGAATGGCTTATAGGGATATGGGATTATTCTGATTGAATCTTGTTCATAGTATTGTAGATTTATGAGAATTGCTGATTTTTGTCAAGCATTTGCATGGAATTTGCGCTTAGGATTTTCGAAAGCTTGCCTGAATTGATGTTTGGACCATGAGTTGAGAAATTTCAACATCAAGTAATAGAACCTGGGAACATTAGTAAATTGATATTTCTATTACCTAAGGCTGTATTAATATTCTTACTGTAATATTCTTATTCTTAGCTCAAGAGTGAGTGAGTTTTTGATCTCCATAATGGATGCCAGATTTGGCTGAAATTTGAACCTCTAATGTGTACTATCAGACTATGGAACGACTTTCTTATTTGCATACCTTTTTTGCATTGATTTGTTTGGTATACTAGTTTGCTATGCTGTATAAATAACCTTCTGGTGACAGTAGAAGCTTGTAAAAGATGATTTCAACTAAAGTACCAGTGAAGTACTTCATACTCAAACCTCATGGTTAAGTTTGCTTAGGATCTAAGTCAGGGGTCTTTGTAAGGATGCAAAACTATCATTTAGGAGAGGAGAAAGGAGAAAATATGAGAGTGATAGATGTGAAGCCTGGAACTTTAGTTGAAGGTGTGATTGCCTTCTCCCATGTTAGAAATTCCAAGGAACGTTATGTGCGATCACGAGTTAATCTTTCTAGTGAGTGATTCATGGAAACCTTGGTGTGATTACCAAGGAATATTGCTATTTTGTGATCCTTTATCCTCTATAAAAGTGCTTTCTGCATCAGAATTTAAATTAAAGCATTTACAGTGCAACATCTGTGTGTTCAATTAGGCTGTTCAGAGGAAGACTAGCTGAAGGTGAAAGGATGATTTGCTAATGAGGATTCTTAACAAATTTACAGGGCCTCAGGTGGGAGGAATTAACAATTGTTCGGAGGTGTTAGTATTGAAGTCAGCACAGCCTATGAACAACTCCACGGAGAATATTGGTGGAAAAGCTTCCAAGTGAATTCAGATGATGAGCACATGGCTACTGCAGAAAAGGACCAGCCAACATATACAAATTCAATAACAGAAGTAAATCCTGCCGGTCGAGGAGACATTTATGCTGCACATAATGACCAGCTGCTAGAACAGCCTGCAAACACAGTAAGACCGGGGGAACAAGATATGATTGCTGGGAAAGAGCACCCGTCACCAAGCCAGCCAACAAACACAAATCTGCAGATGGAAAAGAAGACAGATGTGACTGTTGAGGAAAAATCACTTGAATTGACTAACATGAACAATTTTACACGTGAAAGTGGTGGAAAAGGAGTGCTGCATGGTATTAGGGCTGAAGAAATGGTAAAACAAGATTGCAGACGGTGTGTGGATGTGTCTATGCAGGTGGCCGAATTGCTACAGGATTTCTCTGATGTAGCACATGATGAGTGATTCGCCACCTATGTCTAGAACTCAACAAACTAGTCATTTGGTTCTTGGTGCACATTACGAAACTTACTAGCCTTTACAACTTACCAAGGACAGCATGCTGAGTTTCAAGCTGAGGACATTGTGAACAACAAAATTACACATTTGGACAAGCACTGATGGTGATTAGAGAAATGGAAGATGATACTATGGTGAGATTTTATGTAGATTCTAGAAGATGAACTTCAACGATTAAATTGTGATTTCAACAGGAGGTACCCCTCAATCAACTCATCAGAGCCGAGTTTTCCCAAGCCAGGGAGAGTTGATGCGGAATATACTTGGGTCCTTCGTTTCTTCTTTAGTAAATTGGAGGGCATAAGTGGGTCAGCCCAGTAGGAATTTTGTGGGCCTAGTAGTAGTTTAAGTAGGCTCTATCCAGGGTCTATTGAAATGTCTAGGTGTCATTCTATCCTTGGCAACACTACTTCGTGGCCGAAGTGTTACATGGTTAAGTTTGCTTGGGGTCTAGTTAGGGAGTCTCTGTAGTGATGTAATAGTGTCAATTTAAGAGCAGAAGTTGGAGAGGATAGAAAGTGATAAAGAGTGTGAAGTCTACAGCTTTACTTGGAGGTGTGATTTCCTAGGACTTTGCAACTTTGTGATTCTTTTATCCTCTATACAAGTGTTGTTTCAAAAGATCCTACACGAGATCCCCAAGACGACAACATAATAAGAGGAATTTACTAAAATAATGATATTTTAAATAAAAATAAAAAAAATATGGTTTTTTTTTTGTTCTAGAAATAGAGATTTCGCGTTCTGTGAGCACAACATAAACCTCCCTCACCTTCGCCAAAATGAAGGGAAAAAAAAAATATGAGGTTGCGCGCTCTTGGAGCGCGCAACACACTTCCCCACCCACCCATCGAGCCTGTTTTCATTCTCAGCCATCCTGCAATAAAAACTGCAAAAATATAGTCATAGCAAAACGATATTTCCCATATCATCAAATTACAGACATTTCAATCACCAAAGTTCACAAATATCAAATAATAAACATTCAAACTCTTGAAATATCACCAAATTTCACAAAAATCAATCAACAAACTTTACAAATTCTAAAGTCCAAAATCATCGATCAATACTCAAAAATTAAAATTATGAAAAAACACATATCGCATAAATATGAAAAAAAAGTTATAAAATTACAATTAATAGATCTTTAAGTTACCAAGTTAGAAAATAATACAAGAGAAATATTGATATACACAAATAAGACAAACTACACTAAATACCGCATCTAGGTCGTTCAGTATTTCTACGCGACTGATGTCTAGTGGGAACTGGAACTGGAGCCTGATCCTGCGTACCCTCATGACTCTTAGAGAACTGAAGCACGACAGTCGTACTATCCTCTAAATATCGACGCCTCCTTTGCCGCTGATAAACATTAAGTCGTGGAGGCTCACTCAGCATAGCGTCGTCATGCTCCTCGGAGGCAGGTGTCTGTGTAAATGTCGTGGTGGGTGTAGGAGTCGGGTACAAATACATCTGAGTGCCCATATGCTCCTCGAATGCTGACATTTACATAAATGTCGGACTGTGTGGAGTTGGATACGAATATATCAGCGTCTTTACATGCTCCTCAAAGGCACCCATAGCACCTGAAGTAGAGGGAACATCTGGATCTATATGTCCCCGTGTAGATGTCGAAGGATGATCTCTCCGAGGTGATGTATGTCCGAAGTGCTGCAATGTGTCCCATATGCCATCTCTGATATAACCAACTCGAGGATCCACTTCTGGGACAGTGAGAACATCAGAGGCTACTAAATGGAGATACTCGAGCTGACAGCACTGCAAAAAAAAATATATATATTTGTAACTATAGATAGTAAAGAATAAAAGTATTATAAAATGATCAAGTGTTTATGACTTACCATGAATGTCACGTCGTTCGCGGTCGGCTGAAAACCTTGCTGATATCGATATGCAGGACTACCAATCAAGATGCGTGTTATTTGTCGATACCAAGCCATATAAACAGGTGTCGTCATATCATCATCATAACACTCCTCTTCGGTCACAATATGGTTTCGACGGTTATCCCATACTTGCAAGTATGCCGCATGCTCTATACTCCAATCACGATCAAATTTTTCACATCGGTCAATGTGATACAACTCCATATCTGTGTGTGTACGGGAGTAGGAATATCCTACCGATAACCAAACTGGCGTAAAACTCTCGTAGGATAATAAAACTTAACGACCTCGAAGCATATAAGCGGCACACTTGCTTGCCATATATCGCTCCCGACAAGACAATAATCAGGTAATGCTTTAATGTCGGAATACGAATATGGCATCCAGAGAAACTGAAAAAATAAAATTGGGTTAGTTAGTCTTATAAATATTACAAGTAGTGCACAAGTTGATAAGGGAAAGGAAATTTACTCACCCCACCGTCTCTCATATGATCAAGCTGGTCTCGATATGATCGTAGCACAAATTGTCCTATATGCACATAGCTACGAGGAACATCCCAACTAATAAAATATGATTAGAGATTAAATTAGATAAAGTTAAACAATATCATAGTTTCTGATAAATAATTACTATTACGTACTAAGATCCTCAAGGATCGGCCGGCATATTCGGAGAAAGAGGTTGTAGATCAGTGACGTGTCGTCTAGTAGGGGTAAACATAGTCACTCTCTCCCATGCCCAGAGCTGAAAATAGATCAAAAGAAGGTAAATAAATTATATAACATAACATTTTATATAAAATTATTTATACAAAACAATTAAGAAAATAGGGATGAAATACCTGTATAAGTAGTATCAGTCCTGAAATCTGTCTAACACCATCAAATGAAGCCCTGCACATATTCCTATAGAGTGTCGCTAGTGCTGCACTACCCCAACTATAACTCCCAGCACAGTCAAGATCTCGTAGGAGCTCCAAATATAGAAGTTTCACTATCGATCCAGATTTATCCCCTAAAAGAGTACCTAATAGCTGCGTAATCCGACTACGTGCTTGAAAGTGAACTAAAATCTGATCCAAGTCGGACCCTAGAAGATGTGAATCAAGAAATTCTGTGACCGCTCGCAACTTAAGTCTATCTCCGTGAAAATCCTGTAGACTAGGATAGAAACCCAAAAGACTACAACACAAATCCTGCCACTTAGCGAGGGATCGATTCCTATCTACCTCAATAACTGTCTCTCCATAAACAGGCAAGCCAAAAAGGACTGAAACGTCCTGTAAAGTAATAATCGCCTTACCAACCGGTAAGTGAAAAGTGTGTCTCCGGTCTCCATCTCTCAACTAAAACTGTAATTAGGGCATGATCATACTGAATATGCCCACATCTGTACACTCCGTAAAAACCTACTCACAACAAAATTTGCTGAACTTATCAAGTGGTCGAACAGCCCAAAAACCGCGATATGACTGCCGCACCTCTAGGTGTGTATCACTACCGGTCTCCCATATAGACTGAGACCGGTGTGAGGGCTGTAGGGTCAAAATACTAGAAATCCCGTATATAAAGAAAGCATGACACACAAGTCATAATTCAACATTAAATATCGGCTGAGAGTACTCCATATCTATGAGCACGACACACAAGTCATAATTTAATATTAAATATACATATATAAAGAAAGCATGAAATAACATCTAACATACAATAAGTCATGAAATACAACATATGATATCCATAATTAATAAACTATCAATAACAAGTCATAAACAACATAGAACTTATACACATGTTAAAAAACTTCGTAGTTGTGATTATTTTTTCAACCTCGCCTTGCTCTTTCTTGCAACCGGGCAATGTTTGGGCAATGATTTCGATTATGCCCGTATTATCCACAAGTTTTGCAGCGTTGAGTTCTTATTCTATCCATTTCATTATGAATTCGCGCGCTGCGTGGTCTACACGGCTGATTATTAAGACGTGTAAGATTGGCGACCAACTTGAAAGGAGGAGGGGGCCAATAGACTTTGTGTGGAAGTGGATGGAACTGACCACTATAAGTAAGAAACATTGATCGATAACTATGAAATTGACTCACAAATGACATAAATTCACGTCCCAAATCCGCACAAACTCTCCACATGTGCGAGCAAGACTACTTATATATAGTATATTTACCACAAGTACAAGTTGGAACATCCATGAGCACGGTATGATTGTTTCCACCTTTTCCACCATGAAAACCAGTAATGATTTCATATTCCCTTCTTGCTCTGTTAAATATCTCACAGTGATAATATTTTGCTTTCTGCTTAACTTTAACCAATTTTTCAACCACTATTGTTGGGCATACGTTGTCTCTTTCCAGATTATTAGATGCTGCTTCTCGATTTTTGTTAAAAAAACGAACCATACGATATATTGTTGCTCGCAGACATGCAGTGATTGGTAGCTTTCTTGCACCCTTCAATACATTATTCAACGACTCCGATCTATTAGTGGTCATGTTCCCTCATCTATATCCTCCATCATAACACAACGTCCATTTATCGAGAGGAATATCCATCAACCAATTACAAGGTGGCTCGCTCAACTCTTTCATTTGGTTTATAATAATATAAAACTTTCTAACTTGTCTTTGTTGTGCCGCCATATGCATTAACTCAGTTAACGACTTATTTTAAAACCGTTTGCTAAAATTAGTTTCAACATGCTGCACACAAAATCTGTGATACACAAATAGTGGTTGTAGCATATAATTCCTCTCTACAGCCTGCAATATTCTGTGAGTCCTATCTGATAGCAGACATACACCCTGTCGATCGCCAATGATGTGCATTCTCAAATTCTCTAAAAACCATGCCCAATTTACAATAATCTCCTCATTAACAATAGCAAAACGCAAAGGAAGAATATGATTAGCCGAATCAGTTCCAACGGCAATCAAAATTTTCTCCTTATATCTCCCATACTGGAAGGTCCCATCAACACTTATCACAGGCTTACAATGCTTAAATGCATTAATGCATGGTTTGAAAGCCTAAAAAACTGAGTTAAAAACTCGATCAGCAGCCCCTAAATTTTCATTAAACCTCCAATCAACGACAGTTCCAGGATTGCTCATTTGCACAGCAGCCATAAATTGGGACAACATTGTATAAGAAGTTTCCTAATTACCATATACCATTTCTATAGATTTTCGACACCCCAACCAAGCTTTCTTGTACGACAAATCTACCCCATAGTCCCTCATATCTTCTACTACATCACACACTTTATAGTCAACATTCTGTTTTATATGACTCTTGATAAGACGACCCACCATATTAGAGTCTACATTAGGATGATCTCCCGCAGACATTCGAGGAAAACAAGTGTGTTTTGCATTTAACCTTGTGATTTCCTAAATATTAAACTTTTTTTTCAATCTTACCCGAACATGCCACAAATAGTTGTTTTCATAGTAGAAAGAACATCTCACAAATCACATATGTTGGTTACTTTCATGAACTTTAAAATATCTGTGCTGGCGCATGGACAAGCACTTCACAACATGCTGAACTCTATCTTTCGAATTGAAAATAATCCCAATTTGTAACTCCGAAGTGCGATCATCATCCCATGTAGGACGGTTAAAGTCATTATACTCATCAACCATCATATCCCCTTCTCCCATATTATATAAAAATTGGATGTCTTCTTCATCTTCATCTACACTGTATTCTTCATCTGCAACATTCTAATTATCATAAGTTTCACCTTTCGATTCATCATCAACAAATGTATCCATAAGATCTGTCTCCTGCTCCTGATAAGGCATATTAGAACTGGGCTCTCCAAATTCATTTGTCGTAGGCATAACTGATTCACAATGAGCATTTAATGCAATATCATCGGAAATGAATGCCCATACTGAACCATTCATCTCCAACATTCACATTTCTCAACATTTCAATGTAGGATCCAAAATTTGTTACGCCCCCGAATGAACTAACTCCAATTCCACCAAATGAACTGCCTAAATCTCTCCTAAATGAACTACCTGCGACTTCTGACTCATTTTCTACCATATGAATTGGTGCATCTACGGTAGCATTTATAATTGGTTCATGCTCTAAGAAAACTTCAATTGATGACAAACCCGATATATATCTAGGCAGTGACAATAATTCTGATAAAAAATCTGCCTCTACCGGTAATACACAATATGAAAGAGAATTACCAAACCAGAGAGGATATCTATATGAAACATTCAGTTTGAATTGTCTAGAATCAATCCTACATTTCTGATGCAATATATTTATAAACTCATCCTATCCAATATTATTACGAACTACAACACCCGTTTTAGGTCCGATACTATACCGATACACATTTTCAAGTCCACCAATTTGACCCCCCCAATAAAGCACAAGTCTCACACGGTTATCAGTCATCTCACTTCAAACATCATGAAAATTACAGCAAATGTCAGCATTAAAATCAACATCGATATACAATCAAGATAAATATTCATAACATTTATAGCAACAAATCCCTAACCCTAACCCTAACATACTTCACGAATGAGAAAAGCAAGAGACAAGTAAAGACAATAGAATAAACAAATAGATACACAACCCTAACCCTAGCATACTGCACGAAAGAGAGAAGCAAGAAATAAGCAAAGATAACAGAATAAACAAATAGATACACAACCCTAACCCTAATCCTAATTTGTCTAATTTCCTAAGAAATTAACATTTTATTCTACCTACAATGGTTGTACAACAAGCATTGGGGTGCAATTATTCAATGGAATGAAGTGAACAGATCATGTGATGGAAGAGAAAACAAAAAAACTGCATGCTTTTGGTGAAGGATTCGAAGAGTATAAGAAATTAAACAAAATGATATTGTGGTATTACCTTCCAAAATAGAAATGAAATTTTAATTTTTACAAGAACCAGCTTGATGGAGCGCAAGCAATATCGTACGTGGATCACGCAGTCGCCAATCTGGAGGAGAGAACTTCGTGCAAGTGATTACGCTGTGGGGGAGGCGCGGGCCTTTGTAGCGCGCAGTTGCGCGCTCAGGTGCATGCTCCCTGAGCGCGCAACTGGGGGGTATTTTTTTTTTTTCCTTCATTTTGGCAAAGGTGAGGGAAGCCGATATCGCGCTCACAGAGCGCGAAATCTCTATTTCTAGAACAAAAAAAAAAACAAACGCCATATTTTTTTAATTTTTATTTAAAATATCATTATTTTAGTAAATTGCTCAACATAATAATTACAACTCCACTATCTCAATCTAGAGAACCATAACCTTTAAAAAAAAAAAAAAAAAAAAAAAGATTATGGAACATTCAAACCTTAATCCAACCGATTGGAAATGCCCTATAAATTTGATTTAACTTTGTGTGCTCAACTTATTTCTGATTTTTTTTTTCCCCATGATTTCCAAGCGATTGGAACATTCAAACCTTAAGATTATGGATAGAGTTCTCCTCACTTACTCATCCAGGCCAAATTCATGTCAAGAATTGCTAAAAGATAAAATTATGTACATTCAAAGTGTTTTATTTCTTTATATAAATTTGAAGTATACCAACAAAAAAATCTTCTGTTTTTTTATGTCAGCATAAGGTGGTATATGATAGCAAAAAAACTTATTAAGCTAATACTGGAGTGTGATAGCAAGGTCCTCCTAGCTCCAATGCTTTGAGAAGAGGTTGCGATGGGCAAACGATGGTCTATGCAGTCTCTCTTCCTCCAAGCGTCTGAATTATTGCTTCCAGAACTTTGATATCAGCATCCCTCTTCGCAATCTCTTCTTGTTTTGCACGCAATTCTTCCATGTGAAGTTCAAAAACCTCTGCACCCAAATAAATGAGGGAATATGAAATAAGAATAAGCAATCCGTGAAAAAATAATAGCCCGATCCTATTTACTCATTAACTAGCTATGCACTTGAGTAACTCTTTCTTGCCTGCCTTTGGTAAATGGTTATCGCTAAACCATAATACTGTGTGATGCAGGAAAATAATTATGGTTACACTTGGTAAAGGTTACCATGTTGTTTATACACACACACACACACACTCACTTTAAGGAACAACCTCAGGTCAGGATGTGGAATCTAAAACAGCATAACTCTTCCTAGTATCTCTGGCTTAGAATCTGGAAGGTCGATGATAAGATCTAAAACAGTTGGGTTTCCCACCATCACAAATTAACTTCACACAATACAAGTAACAAAGGTTCATTTTGTTCTAGATTTTAACACTTGTTCTGAATTATCATACGAAGATAGCTGGTTGAGCAAGTCAAATTAAGGTGCCAACAAGCTTAGCCAATAAGCTAAAACTGGAGACTCACGATCATATACCACCTTCAATAAGTTTGAGAAGGTTTATGACTAGGAGAGAGCCATCCGTTCAGTGAGGTTTGTATTGCTGGTGCATCAATCTAATATTATAAATGGCATCATTCAGACATCCCAAAAAGAAACCAAATAGAAAATAAGTAGATGCACAAATAAGGAATGCCTGGCAAACCTCATCCTACAGTTAGTATACCTGGCTTTGGGCCAAAACTTAAAAATTTAAACAGTTAAACATCTACCATGGCATACTTGAATGCATCAAACAACTGTTCCTAAGAGCAAGTCCTACGCAACTTTTAACATTCTAATAGAGAAAAGAGACTCCTAATGTGGAAGGTCAGACTCCGTGTGACGTTAAGGCAATGCATTGCAAACAAACAAGGTCATGATCGATGGCTAGTAACAAAAAGGCAAACAAATTTCTGCACTTTCAATTATTCAAAGTGCAAAATCATTATTTTCACATTGATTTCAAAGTATGTCTCCTTAGATAATGCCTGTCATTTATCTCAAGTAACAAACCTCTAATTATTTCCTCAAGAAAGTAAAAGTTTCTACAAAAATTCGTACTGCATTCCCGCTGCATACTTTTTCTCTACTCAAAGGCATCCTTGGGTAATACCATAACATGAGAAATTAACACAATGGACTTTAAGATTCCGTTTTTGCCTGTTCAAGTGTAAGATTTGTTAATGGTCCAGGGTCCAAAAGCAGCAGCATCCAAGGATTCTGCTGGGTAATTTTCAAAGCTTTCAGTAAGGTTTACAGCCCACTTCTTTCACATGCATTCATAAGAACAATTAAAGAAAGGGTCCAACTTACTTGTTGTGTTCTCAAGTTCTCTGGTGATCTCCTGTGCACGCAGTTCAGCAGCCTTCTGTGCTGCCTCAGCTTGTCGTTTTTCTGATCGGGCACGAGCAGCAGCTGTAATGGCAGCATCAAGTTCTCGTTCTAGAGTCTCTACCCTTTGCTCAAGAACCTGTACGCAATCCATAAATAGATAGTTATTTGTAAAATGTTGCTATGTGCTCTCAACAATTACCATTTTTGAGATAGGGCAGACAGATATTGTAGCATTGATTATGTTTTGACATCCTTAAACAAGTTTTGTATTCACATTATTTAAACAAAATTCTACAAGCTTTTTGGATATAAAATGACACGCCAAGGGATTAATGGGTTATCTGACAGAACTAGAGTAACTTAATACAGAGATTTAAGTTCTATTCTTTTGCTGGGAGAGGACCTTATGGAAATTGTAGCGTTAATTGATTCAAAGGACTGTGAATATCAAATAATAGCAACAGTTGCTCATGTTAACTTCAGTTTTTAGAAAAAGGCTTTATTTTCCAATGATGGCTTGTCACCAGAAAATGCCATCGACTGAGATTGTAACACAAAACCAAAGGGGACCCAACTACACCTACAATTGTAGGGGACACCCAGTTTTGAGGATTAAATGTTGCAAGTCCACTTTCCATGTGATTGTGATGATATACAAAGAGCCTCTTTCCCCATTGGATGAACCATTGTAATGAGGCTTATGTTAAATTTCATCACTACACATGGATACACATGCAAACCTAACATTAGTAATCCAAATGACAATGTGGCATGTTTAGGAGAATCTAAGCTTCACCATCAACCAGTTCATATCAAATTCAGTTTTCTGAAAAGGCTTCATTTTCTACAGAAGTGTTCTCAAAAGCATTAAATTGAAATAGACAACTCAATCTTGTAGAATATCAATAAAGCCCACGAAAATAAAATTCTCTGGGACTAAAATAAGGGACTTAATAGGTGAATGCTTGTATTTTTTCAGCAAACAGGTAGATACCACTGAAAGGCATCCAGGGCTCCTAGGCAATGATAATGTTCAAGAAAAGGAATCCATGTAAAGCAAGAGATAAAGAATATACAGAAAATTACTCCTCATCTGACAAATAAAGTTTCCAACGCAAACCTATAGAACTTCCTCTTTTTTTTTTGGTTGGGGGTTTCTATCCCCTTCAATGCTGTCCTGTTATGTTCCCGCCACCCAAGCCAAAATAACAAAATAGACATAAATGAATGAAATTTGGAGACAACATTATTGCAAATTCAATTCGAATCCCATGTAAGCATTCATTCATTGGAAAGGGCTCACCTGGTGCACAAAGTGCTCCCTAGTGCGGGAGTAGGGGGAGGGGGGAAGGGTGGGCGTATATATACGCAGTCATTCATTGGAAAGAACAAGAAATTCATTATGAATAAGAAGAAACAGGTTAATATAGTAGGCCAGTCTGCACTTGATACAAAATAGTCTTGGGGCTTTTGTTTCTTCTTTAGCACCACTGTTCTAATTTTGTATTTTGAGCCTTATTGGGCAAAAGTGGGTCAGACCAGTTAGAATATTTGTGGGCTTTGCACTAGTTTAAGCAGGCTCTATCTAGAGTTTATTAAATGTCGAGATTCACTGTATCCTTACTAATGAAGTACTTCATACCCAAACTTCATGGTTAAGTTTGCTTAGGATCTAAGTCGAAGGTCTAAGTAAGGATGCAACATTGTCATTTAGGAGAGGAGAATGGAGAAAATAGGAGAGTGATAGATGTGACGCCTAGAACTTTAGTTGAAGGTGTGATTGCCTTCTCCCATGAGAAAAATTCCAAGGAACATTACATACGATCACATGAGTTAATCTTTCTAGTGAGTGATTCATAGAAACCTTGGTGTGATTACCAAGGAATATCGCTATTTTGTGATCCTTTATGCTCTATAAAAGTACTTTCTGCATCAGAATTTACATCAAAGCATTTACAGTGTGACATCTGCATGCTCGGTAAGGCTGTTCAGAGGAAGACTAGCTGAAGCTTAATGGATGTTTCGCTATTGAGGATTCTTAACAAGTTTAAAGGGCCTCAGGTGGAAGGAATTAACAATCGTTTGCAGGCATTAGTGTTGAAGTCGGCACAGCCTACAAACAACTCCACGAAAAACATTGGTGGAAAAGCTTCTGAGTGAATTCAGATGATGAGCACAAGGTTACAGCAGAAAAGGACTAGCAACCAGACCAGCTAACATATACAAATTCAGGAACAAAAGTAAAGCCTGCCAGTCAAGGAGACGTTTATGCTGCACATAATGACCAGCTGCTAGAACAGCCTGCAAACACAGTAACACCAGGGGAAGAAGATCCGATTGCTGGGACAGATCACCAGTCACCAAGCCAGCCAACAAACACAAATCAGCAGATGGAAAAGAAGACAGATGTGACTGTTGAGGAAAAATCACTTGAATTGACCAACATGAACCATTTTACATGTGAAAGTGATCGAAAAGGAGTGCTTCATGGTATTACAGCTGAAGAAATGGTAAAACAAGATTGCAGACAGTGTGTAGAAGTGTCAATGCAGGTGGCCGAATTGTTACAGGATTTCTCTCATGTAGCACATGATGAGTGATTCGCCACCTATGTCTAGAACTCAACAAACAAGTCATTTGGTTCTAGTTGCACATTACGAAACTTACTAGCCCATACTACTTACTGAAGACAGCATGCTGAGTTTCAAGTTGATTATCAAGTTGAGGACATTGTGAACAACATAATTACACATTTCGACAAGTACTGATGGTGATTAGATGAATGGAAGATGATAGTATTGTTAGATTTTATGTAGATTCCAGAAGATGAACTCCAAGGATTAAATTGTGATTTCTACAAGAGGTACCACTAAATCAACTCATCAAAGCCAAGTTTTCCCAAGCCAGGGAGAGTTGATACAGAATATACTTGGGTCCTTCATTTCTTCTTTGGTAACTTGGAGGGCATAAGTGGGTCAGCCCAGTAGGAATTTTGTGGGCCTTGTACTAGTTACATAGGCTTTATCCAGTGTATATTGAAACGTCTAGGTTCATTCTATCCTTGGTAGTAGTACTTTGTGGCCAAGTGTTTCATGGTTAAGTTTGCTTAGGGTCTAAATTAGGGAGTCTTTGTAGTGATGTCATAGTGTCAATTTAGGAGCAGAAGTTGGTGAAGATAGAAAAGTGAGTGTGTGAAGCCCACAGCTTTAGTTGGAGGTGTGATGCCTAGTTCTTGCTTTTTAGTGAGTGATTCCAAGAAAACTTAAGTGTGATTGCCTAGGACTATTGCAACTTTGTGATACTTTTATTCTCTATACAAGTGTTGTTTCAAAAGATCCTGCATCAGAATTTTACCATTAGGTGCTCAGCCGTCAAAGACTTCACTACTAAGTACACAATGAATCTACACATTTTAATAAAGGTAAAGTCTACTAAACTAGTACAAATATCCTATTGGACTGACCACTTTAACCCACTAAGACCCAAAATACAAAATTACAACAATGGTGCTAAAAAGGAAACAAAAGAACCAAGTGTACTCTACATTAGATTTCGAAAAGAAATATGTCATGCATTTAATTGGATGGTCTTTGGTCAATTTTTAGACATCCTTTCCCTTTATTGTTGAACTTTACGGATGTAGTTTGCTTGGACTGGATGTTTTCTTGCTTCCTTATGACGTAGTTTATACTTCCCACATATTTCATCCAAATGAGGTACACATTGAAATTTCCAAATTGCTCAGATTTTACTTCTATGTTGATTATTTTGTTTATTGATAAGAAAGAAATTTATAAAACAATAGAAAAAATGGAGGAAGCACACCAAAGGAGAGCCCAACAAACAACTCAAAGGAGATAAAAAGAAATTACAATGGAAATAACATCCTTTATAAAAGCAAATGCTTGAGAGAATGACCAAAATAGAAGAATTTTAAGCAAAGAGTCTACATAACTAGACAATGGTCTCTTGACCCCCTCAAGAACTCTTTTTCTATCTCCAAGTAGAATGACATTAGCTAGATGAATCATGCCAAATTTCCTCTCCACACGACAATTACTTTTAGACATTTTCAAAGCCAAACAAAGTTGCTTTCTACATCAGCGAGTCTTTCCCATTTTAGAAAAATTCAACCCCTTTAAGAATCATGTAGAATAAGAAGAAGCTTTTCAATTCTAATTATTTGCATGAAAACCACATTCCACAATCTAGAACTTTGAGAAGATCATCACTGAGCCAAGTAAAAAGCCTCTTTATCGCTAGCAATGACAAACAGATACAGAGGTGATCATTTGGTAGCATCTATTTGCACCATATGTCTATCTGAATGAAAAGGAGACCCTTGATCTATCCGCTACCATGTATCTCATGAGAAAAACTACTACACCATTTTGTAATTTCCTTCTGAACCAACACATAGGACCCTGCCACATATTGAGTCTCTATTATGTTCCAAGCCAGACCTAGCTCCCACCACCTCTATCCATAAGACATCCCTCTCAACCACCACTTCGACAACCACTTTCAGTCTTTATTAAACTCAACCACAGACCTAATATTCAAGGCCCCTAGCCGATAGGTTTCTTAACATCATCCCTCCCAAGAAAACTGAAATCAGGCTTTCCTCCCTTTTACTTATACAGCCAGAATCATCTTAGCCAAAATGGGAATTCAGGAAAGAGACATGAAATACACCCCAAAAAAAAAAAAAAAAAAAAAAAAAGAAAGATTATAAAAGTACTCTTTATAAGAGTCAATATACCTTCTTTTGAAAGATAAATTCTTATTCAACATGCTAACTTTGTTGAACTTCTCCACCACCCCTTCCATCACAACTGCATCTTTGTGCTTTGCCCCAAGGGAATGAACCGGATCAGGAACTAGCAAATTTCCAACCTTACACCCCAAAATGGTTGCAGTAGCATTGCATAAAGGTCTTATGATTACGCGTAATTATAAAATAAGGGTTGCTAATTTACTGCAAGATAGGTTGTGATTAACGTTAAATTAACTTTGGTCTACTTTCTCTTTGGAATATTATATCCCTATCCATATACTACACTTTAATCTCTATTACTAGCCTATTTAAGATCCATCATCTCCATGCCTCTTCCTCTAAATGCTTTTCCTATACTCTCTGTTGCTTTCATTGCACCACTCACAAACAGTTACATTATACTCAATACACATGCACATGTACAAACTTACGACTACATGAACAAGCACAAAGCATAGAACATGACAAGCTCAATTGACTGGAATCACCTAAATGAATCCTTCTCAAGTTCGTCTATATGAATGCAGGTCCTCTAACAGACAACCATATCCTTTCTTACCATTTCTTTTACGCCACTAAATTCAAATTCCCAATTTTCAAGTCACAAACACAACTGGGCGGGCGATGCTCATTCATAGAAGTCAACAAGGAGCATAACAGACCAACCCCTTGTGATTCTCTCCCAGGTTAATCACACAACTAAAAATTGATTATAAGAAAGGGCCTGAAAACCCAAACCCCATTATGAGTATGAACCGAAAAAATTAAGACTCCTATTGTTCAACGCAATTCAAGCAGAAAGATCCTAATGGAAATTATAGTAAACAAAACTGCAAAAAAAGCTAGACCCAGATTGGGGACAGAATCAAAAAGGCAGAAAAAGCAGATCTGAAGATGATAAAACAGTGATTGAAATAGGGAATTGTACTATATAGGACCTTGATGGTGCGGGCTTGTTCGGAGGTGAGAGAGGCTTTGGAAAAGGTTTCTTCGTCGACGAAGACAGCTTTCTTCAGTAGTAATTTCTGAAGAGAATCGAGATTGGAGGCCATCTCTGACAAATTTGCAGTCGCTGAATTCCATCTCTCGTTTCCTTTCCCTCTCTCTTCCATTCTTTCCCTCTCAATTAGAATTTAGAACCCAAAACAGAAGACCAGAGTCTTGTCTTCTTTTTCCCGGTATAAGCACGCAACCCACCGGCAAAAATCCGGATCCGAGCCGGATCCCATAAAATAACAAAGGTGCCCCCAGAAAAAACCAAATGGATCCGGTCTGATAGACGGTTCAACCCAGTTTCAATTTTTTTTTTTAATTATTTTTACTAATTTAAAATTATTTAATTTTTCTTTTTCATCGACCTGTTACGTAAAGTAAAATCTTTTCTAAGATCCGGCCCGAGAAAAAAAAAACCAAATGGATTCGATCCGATAGACAGTTCAACCCGGTTTCAAAATTTTTTAATTATTTTGAAGAATATTTTAACTAATTTAAAATTAATTAAATTTTTTTAACATCGACCTGTTATATAAAATAAAATTTATTCAAATTCACAGACCTGGAATTATTTTTTTAATCTTTATTCGATTCAAACTAAAAAAGTCATTGCATTATTAACAGAATGTACTATGAAATTATTTCTGTTGAGACTTAAAATGTTCCTCAGCCCACAACTCTCCTTTTCTCTTCGGATTAATTTCATGTGAATATAATAAATATGAATGGTATGATTTTAAATGCAAATCTCATAATTATGAATATTTTAACTCAATTTTTTTTAAAAAAATATTTAATTTTATGGGACTAATAAATAAGCCTTTAATCATCTTCTTTGTTTATTAAACAGACAAACTAATTATGATATAAACTCACTCTAATAATTTTATTGACTCACTCTAATAATTTTATTGAATCAAACTAAAATGGATGAAGATATCTTTTTTTTTGTTATATAAATTTGAATTTTGGATCACAGGATTGAGAGAGAGAGGTTGGATCACTCAACTCTTCTTTCGCAGTATGTTTAGGAGTTTTGGAGAGAAAAGAAAAGAAGAGAAAATTATAATTTTTTCTCTATCTTTTTTGGAGGTTTATGAAAGAAAAGAAAAGAAATTAGATTCATTGGAAATAAAAATTTTTGTTTTTATTTTTGAAAGGGTATTTTTAGAATATAAAAATATTTTAATTCTAACATTTTCTTTTCTTTCTATTTCTTTCCACTTTTGAGAGTGAAAAAATTTTAAATTGAAATTTCTTCAAATACCTTATTTTCTTTCCTTTTTTCTCATATTAAAACTCTCAAAAGAAAAAAAAAAATTATAATTTTTTCTTATAATTTTTTCTTTTCTCTTCAAATCTTTTTATCCAAACAATCTATTAGAGACAAAGATATCCTCATGAAGCAACAAGTATCTTGAACCCTTTATCTAGTATCACAGTAGCAAGAAGAAATTTTGAATAATAATAATAATAATAATAATAATAATAATAGTAATAATAATAATAACAAAAGAGAGGGATAGATTTGATTGAAGAGACAAATCGTGTTAAAGTGTGAGATGGCAGATAATAGATGATCTTGGAAGAGGGCAGGAAGTTAGTAAATACAAACTTTAATGCCGCCCGCAGCAAGAGAAAATGTTTACATATTGAAAGAGCCCCTATTGAAGGTTTATCAAGATATAGCAACTTTCCCTAACTCTAAATAAATAAATAAATAATTCAAGATATAGCAACTTTTTTCACTCTTTCAAGAGTCACTCCCCTCAACGCCCCCGTGAGTATGAGGCCTAATAGCCACTTATTCAATGTCCAAAACCATGGGCAAAGTAAGCCCGTGGGAATATCTGAAATTTTTAAAGAAATATTTTAATACATATACTTTTAATGATATAAGATAATTTTTAAATTTAGTGATAGACCACTAAACTCTCTTAAGTAAGATTTTGAATTCGAGTTTCTTAATTGAACCTCACATCTGTTCAAATCAAATTAGTTAGATTTGTTAGGATCGGAACAATAGAAAATTAACTACAGCACTCTTTGACAACCAAATAAACAAATAACAAAACAAAATTAAATAAATATGGAAATAACAAAAGAGACAAAATAAAATAAAAAAAGATAAAATTTACGTGGTTCGGTCAAATAAACCTACGTCTATTGACGAAAAAAGGAACAAAATATATTATCAAAGAAGAATACTACAAATGCATTAGAAAAGTGTTTCTAGATTCAAAATACCATCATACAAGAGAGATAAAAAAGAAAACCTTAAAAGATCACAATTCACTTTTACAAACTCTGTTGGATTGATGATAATTTAAAACCCATCACAAGGCCATTTATTTATACATGAATTTTGGGGTTGGCCTTTTGCTCACAACCAATATGGGATCGAGGCTTTTGTGTGAGGCAATGAGATAAAGCTTCTTCAAGAAAATCAATATGGGATAAAGCCACGTAACAAATTTTCACATTGGCGTATTCCATTATTGACAAATAATAAACATACTCCACCTTCTCTACAAAAGATCTCATGACATAATCAATAGTAGTGAATACCAATCAAATTCAAGCAGTACTTGAACTTGTAAATTGAAGGAGTTTTCGTAAACATATCAGCAAAATTATCTTTCGGACTTATACAAACCATTGCATACATAATACTGCCAAGTGCAGTAGAATATGGAACTTGTGCTATATGATCCTTCTCTTCAACTGACTATGATTTTTGAGCAGCAAATAGCTTAAAAAGACTAGCAAATGGAGTACTCATAGGTTTAGCATCTTTCATATCAAATCTTTCCAAAATTTCTTAAGATAATTATTCTGGGTCAATAATAATTTTTCAACTCCTCTGTCTTTCTTAATATCTATGCCAAGAATCATCTTAACTGCTCTAAAATTTTTCATAACAAATTCGCTGTTTAACTGTAATTTCAAAGTGGGTATTTTTGACAAATTCTTAGTAGTAATAAATATGTCATAAAACAATAGATAAATAAAAGATCCATCATCTAACGTTTTGAAATAAACATAACTGTAATATATGATTCTTAAATACCTATAAAAGAAAGTTAACATTTACTTGACATTACCTTTAAACTGAATACGAGCTAACTCCCATAAATTTGAATGAATGTCAGAATCAGACATTGATGAAGATACTGTAACTAAACTCATAATAGTAGATCCCTATAGAAAACACAATCTACTAGATCTGTATAATAACAAGAGTACCATTAAACACTTTATTACCTTCACTTTTAGCTATGTATTTGCATCCAAGAGCCTCTAAGGTGCCTAAAAAGATGAGATTTTTTTTTTCAAATCAAGAATATGTCTAATATCAGTGAAAGTTTTCACAATACCATCATGCATTTTAATTCAATCGTGCCCTTATCAATAACATTACAAATAGTATCGTTTTCCGCCAAAACAATTTCATCATTAACAGATTTATAAGTAGATAACAAATCTCTGTTTAGACACATGTGATAAGAACAAGTTGAATTTAAAGTCTATTCATTTTTGGATCTTATCCTTTCATCAGTTACACAGAATATATTTCCATCTCAGCGGTTGTAGTGCTTTTCTCATCAAGTTTTTTATTTTGTTTTGACTTATTTTTCAACTTAAAGCAATTGGTTTTAATGTACTCCAATTTGTGACAATAATTGCATTCCAAATTTTTATATTTGGTTATACTATTGTCAAATTTTCTTTTATCAGTTTTGCCCCTAACAACTAAGTATTCAGTATGACCACCATTAATTTCTCCAGTAATATTTCTATCAATCTGTTCCTTAGATTTTAAAATAGATTTTATTTCTGAATTAAAATAGTTTTTTTTTTACCAGAAATTATAGTATCACGAAAAAACTTAAAGAATTAAAAAAAAGAATACAATAATAATAGGGTCCGATCCTCATCATCAATTTTCGAATCTATATTTTTCAAATCCAAATAATAGAATTAAATTTATCAAAATGAGATAGTATAGATATACCTTTTGCTATACGAAACATATACAGACTTTGTTTAAAATAAAGTCTGTTCTTAACTATCTTCTTCATATACAAAGTTTTAAGTTTATCCTACATGGTTTTAGTCGTGGTCTCCATAGCAACCTCCCGCAAAATCTCATCTGAAAGGTTCAAAATAATCCTAAATCTCGCCTTCTTATCCATCGCAGCAAAGTCTGCATCTGTCAGACTAGTTGGTTTAACCTCTATCCCCTATAATGTTAAATCAACTCCGTGTTGAACCAAAATGACCTCCATCTTAAGTTGTCACATGTTGAAGTTGATATTTCTGTCGAATTTTTCGATAACTATTTTTGTTATTATCATATTATTAAAGTAATTGCTCAAAATTTTATCAAAATAACTAAAATAACTCTGATAACAATTTGTTAGAACCAGGACGATAGGAAGTTAATCAGGGGGCTCTTTGATAATCCAATAAACAAATAATAAAACAAAATTAAATAAACAAAGAAATAAAAGAGAGACAGAATAAATGAAGAGAGATAAAATTTACATGGTTTAGTCAAATAGACCTACATCCACAGGTGAGTGAGGAGCAAAATTCATTATCAAAAAAGAAAATTACAAATGTTTTAGAAAAGTGTTTCTAAATCCAAAATAATATCATATAAAAAAGATAGAAAAATTAGATCTTAAAAGATCACAACCCACTTTTACTAACTCTGTTAGATCGAAGATGCTTTAAAACCCACCACAAGACCATTTATTTAAACATGAATTTTGGAGTTGACCTTTTGCTCACGACCAATGTGGGATTGAGGCTTTTATATGAGACAATGAGAGAAAGCTTCTTCAAGAAAATCAATGTGGGACAAAGCTACATGATAGGATTTTGGGATACAGGTGATCAAGTTAAAAAAAAATAGTTTTAATGAAGAGTTATATATTTTTGTAGTATGAGTTTGCATAATTAACCTAGAGATATGCATTTGCTTCATAACATCTTCTATAGGGTCATTGCTCCAGAATAAAAATAGTGGTTAAAATTCATAACATTGTTGAAATTTTATTTTTCGAAAATATCATTTTTACGAATCCCATTAAATTTGCATGAGAAATAGTTAACTTGAAGGAATAAATTCATAAAAATACAACTTTTTAAAATGGATTGACTTGGACTATCACCAAACAAACCCTTATATCTATGAATCATTTTTTTTTTTTTTTGGTATTTGACCATTAGTATCCGAAAATCGATTAATTCAGTTCAAATAGTTATATATTCAATTTAGAGATTGGTTTTCTCAATACCTATTGATGGGACATGACCCAATACCCATTTCGAAGGGTCAACGCTTGAAAGACCCACACAGGAGGCTCACAAGGGACAACTACCAACCGATGGACGATCACAGCTCAGTATTATCAAACGACTACTCAACTAGTCTACCGGAGGGTCCTAGTCGCCCCATCTCCCAAACAATAGGGTCTTAGTCGCTTTGCCTATTGAATGAGATTTACCTCCCGATTGGGTGTTTATCCTCTGGTTCATCGACCCCCGATGGCTCCGTATTGGCCTAATGACCGACCGATAGCCAACGAATTTAATTCCCTGCTTAAGAATGGTATCTCTAGGTCTTATGAAAAATCTCATACGATAAAGATCACCATCATTTCAGAATATTGAACTCCCAAGACTTCTGGATCGTTTCTATAAGGAAAGTAGGGTTACAATGCCCCGAAAGCATGCAACTCTATCAAGTATAAGATGCCCTTTGTTGGAGGTGGGTTGTGTCTCCACAGACATCGGTTCCTTGATGACTCGAACGGTTGCCGTCGACGGGATATGAAATCTGTAAAAACCGCCGGATGGTATTTCGACGAAAGAGACTCCGACGCTCAAGTCAGAAAGAACGGTTTTTGAATGTAAAGAAACAGACTGAGAGTTTAGAAAGGGAGATGCTCCCTGTGACTAGTGTGCCCAATGTGTAAGGCCGAGAGGGCATACCTGACTTGGAGGGTTTTAAGGGTATCTTATACTTGATAGAGTCGTATGCTTTCGGAACATTATAACCCTACTTTCCTTACAAAAATATTCAAAAATCTCGGGAGTTCAATATTTCCGAGATGATCGTGATCTTTATTGTATGAGAATTTTCCTTATCGATAAGATTTTGGAGATATCATTTTTAAGTAGGGAATCAAACTCGTTGGGCGCTTGATTTTTCCTTAGGATCAATAAGGCCAATCGGCCTTCGGTCGATCGTTTGGCCAATGTGGAGCCTTTGGGAATTGCTCGTTCGGTGGACCAATGGCTGAGTATCCGATCGGGGAGGTAAATCCCACTCGGTAGATCTCGTTCAATAGGCGGGACGACTAATGCCTTTGGTAGATCAGTTGAGTAGTCGTTCGATAATACTGGATTTGGGTCCCTCGATCGTCCCTTTGATCAAGTATGAGAGTATGTCCTATCATTTGCCCCCGACTTATGGCCTTCTTTGCAAAGAGGCGCCATGAGTAAAGATTCATTAAAGCGAGGTGTGTTTGACACGTTACAGAAGCATAGGACGACTAAGTTTTTGCTAGGCTATTCCGCCCTTCCTTATGAGGACGGGTGTGTCTCATCGGAAGTAATTCCTTTATGGGGAATTAAAGGAAGTTAATTACTCAATTTATGACGTGCTATTCTTGCTAATCCATTTCACCTACCCCGAATTAATTAAGGCCCGTTCCTTTTCAACTATAAGTAGTGATGATGCGTGCTACTTCCTTCCTACGGAGAATTGAAGTTCTTCTTTCTTTTTGGGAGTTCTTCTAAGTGTCGTTTCCTTCTGGGAGGCGTTTTGGTATGCAGAGCTTTATAGCTCAAGTAGTTTCTTCTAGAGTGAGATCTCATTAAGGAAGGGGACTATTGGAATGAGATCTCATTATATCGACCGCTAATCGGTTGGCATGGTGAGATTATCTATCACCGATAGAGATATGTTCTTCGTCGGTTTGGGTTAATTGTCCGGGTTCCCTTCCATTATCCAATTATAGTGGGGATGCCTCTCGCACTGTCTTTGGTTAGTAGGCAGAACTTGAGTCGCTTAGGGGTGGCAAAACCTAAGCTAATGCCCTCTCCTGTCCCTAGCACTATATATGAATTACTGTTTTATACTTTCCAGTATAGGGATTGTGGTTTCTTTGTCTAGGGACAACCTTGTTGTGTACTTCTCGTGGTATATTCGGTTCAGTCCAGGGACTTGTATACTCATTCATGTAACCAAATGTACTTCCTGTGTAAGAGAAAAGTTATACTTTACTTACTTGAATGCTGTCCTTGCTATTTTTCAATGTCTTTTGTTCGACTGTATGCTTTTCTTCAGTTTTCGTCAAAGTAGATCTGCTTCCAGCTTTCAAGTCCCGTGCGGAGATGTGAGGTATTACTGGCCATTTGAGCCGTAGAAGTTTGACTGACAGGAAACTTTGAATAAGAGGGTCGTGTTTGCCCGTTCGGGGAGTTCTGTCTTATTTTGATGACACGTTCGCTTGGTAAGATCAGAGTGATTCAGGCCCAACGTACGATAGGAAAACTTTAGATGTTAGGGCCATGTTCACCCGTTCGGGGAGTTCCATCCCTTTTTGATAACAAATTCGATCGGTAGGAAACTTTAGATAGGAGGGCTGTGTCCACCCATTCAGGAGTTCCGTCCCTTTTTGATGACACGTTCGATCGGTAGGAAACTTTAGATAGGAGGGTTGTGTCCATCCGTTCGGAAAGTTCAATCCCTTTTTGATGACACGTTCCATCGGTATGAAACTTTAGATAGGAGGGTCGTGTCCACCCGTTCGAGGAGTTCCATTCCTTTTTGATGATACGTTCGATCGATAAGAAACTTTAGATGGGAGGGCTGTGTCCACCCGTTCGGAGAGTTCTATCCCCTTTTGATGACATGTTCTTGTTTGAGGAGTTCTATCCCCTTTTTGATGACACGTTCAATCGGTAGGAAATCTATCTGGTAACCAGACGAGGAAGGGGGAGAGAATCGTTTGGTTCTTATTGAGCTGATTCTTTTAGCCGCAGGAAGCAGCGGAGTCTACTGATGGTATATGTGTAGGTTCTCTGAGTTCCAGGTTCTAGGTACGGCCGATCCATCTAGATTGTTGAGGTGATAGGTTCCAGGTTGGACCACGGAACGCACTTAGTATGAACCTTCCCAATTGGGAGCGAGCTTGTCCCCGAGTTGGGGTTGACTGGTGGCTTCGACCCTTCTTAGCACCAACTTGTCCGGTTTAAATGTGCGGTCTTTAACTCTTCGGTTGTGATACCATGTCATCTGCTGCTGGTAAGCAGCCATTCGTGCCGATACAGACTCTCGTAATTCTGGAAGCAAGTCCAGTCTTTCACGTAGGGTATGTTCATTTTGCCTTGCATCGTATTGGGTTACTCGGAGCAAGTGAATCCCTATCTCCACGGGTATGACAGCTTCACTTCCATATGTCAGACTGAATGATATTTCACCTGTTGCCCTTCGGGGTGTAATGCGATATGACCAGAGGATACCGTAGAGTTCTTCAGCCCATTGTCCCTTGGTATCGTCTAGCATTGTCTTTAATCCTTGTAGGATCGTTCAGTTGGTTATCTTAGCCAGCTCGTTGGTCTGCGAATGAGCGACTGATGAAAATTTATACTGAATCTCGAGTCTTTCACAGAATTCCCAGAAGCACTTTTTGTCGAACTGCTTTCCATTGTTCGTGATGAGGACATGTGGTATGCCAAACCGGGTGACGATATGAGCCCACACGAAGGACTGGACCTTGGCTGCAGTGATCTGAGCTAGAAGTTCGGTTTCCACCCACTTGGTGAAATAGTCAATCGCTACTATGAGGAACTTTCGTTGTTCTGAGGTTGGGGGGAACAGCATGAGGATATCCATACCCCATTTAGTGAATGGCCAGGGACTAGCTATAGGATTGAGTTCGGTGGAAGGCAGTCAAGGCACCGAAAATAAGCGTTGGCACTTGTTACATCGCTTTACATAGTTGTCGGAGTCGACTTTCATGGTTGGCCAATAGTACCCCTGATGAAGAGCCTTGTAGACTAGGTTTCGAGCGCCTAGATGATTACCGCAGATCCCCTCGTGAATTTCTCGGAGGACATAGTCCCCTTCTTCAGGAGTTAGACACTGTAGATAGGGATGAGTGAATGACTTCCGGTAAAGGATTCCATCAATTATGACATACTATACGACTCTTCGCTTTAGTTTCTTCGCCTCCCTCGGTGACTCCGGTAGGCGATCATGCCTCAAGTATTCTTCTATAAGATCTTTCCAACTAGGGGACTGATCGAGGGAGAGAGCCTCTCTAGGTTTGTCAATGCGGGAATATGACAGGCTTTCAATGTATATCGTTCGACTAGTGGCGACCGAATCAAAACTGGCCAATTTCAATAGAGTATCAGCTCATACGTTCTCCGACCGAGGGATCTGCTGGATATCAACTTTGTCTAGTCATCCCATTGTTTAGCGCAACTTACTCAAATATTTGGTCATGGTTGGGTCTTTCGTTTCGTAGATTCACTCAATTTGTTTGACGACCAACTGGCTGTCAGTGAATACCCTTACGTTCAAGGCAGAGATGATACGAGTTTCGTCTCTGAATCATTCCATTGTGCTGGCTATGCTGCTAACTGAACTACAGCCTTCGGGAATGAAAGTATCGATTACGAAGAGTCCTCCTGCCACCATCTAGGAATTCTATGCCCGAGCCGAGAAATATATCACCACTGAGGATGCCGAGGTGTTTGATCATAGAAGAGACCGATCTGTTTAAAAGAAACGCAACCGGTCACCTGGGAGGTCCCCACCAAGGAAGAGCCGAGTAAATCTCCCCCCTTCGCGGAGATATAACAACTACATCCCTCTAAATGAGACCCCTATTAGGGTCTTATCCTTGATCAGAGACAAGCCGTACGTTCGGTGGCCCCTACAGTCAACTGAAAGTGACCCCAACAAGGACAGAACTAAATACTACCACTTTTACCGTGATTACAGTCACAAAACAGATGATTACAAGAAGTTAAAAGATGAACTAGAGTTTCTAGTGCGCCACATAAAACTGCAAGAGCTCATCGCTAGGGATGAAAGAAACGCCCCTATCGTTCGTCGACACAAATCCTCACGATGCGACTAGTTAAAAGACCGCAAGCCGTTCGACCCCCGACTGACAGAAGGGACAGAATAATACTCCAGATCCAGGATGGGTATGTCCTTCGGAAGCTTTCCCATTCCTTTGACAATCCGGATTCTCAGGAGTACCCGTCAGAAAATGAAGTGGGGTGTCTAGTCATGCCGATCTTCTATTCCCCGAAGTCACCTCCTTCTGCCTCACAAGAAGTTCTAACACGGATGCCAGTAAACAACCCGGGGGCAAGAGGCCCATCATTGGCTTCACGGACGAAGATCTAGTCGGGGTAGACCCGAGTCGTCACGATCCCCTCGTGACAACCGTCGGGATCGGGCAACAATCGGTCAGAATGATCTTCATCGATCAGGGAGCAGGTTGTAATCTTCTATACTGGGATGCCTTCAGGTGCATGGAGTTCTCATCCGCGCACCTCCAACCCTATATAGGCCCGGTCAAAGGGCTCTCAGACGAATGGATATACCCCAAAGGTATTATCTCGCTTCTGTTCACCTTTGGCACACCTCCCGATCTGGTGATAGCTCCTGTTGCATTCAATGTGGTAGACCTCCATTCGCTCTACAATGTCATTTTAGGCAGGCCGGGTTTGAACATCTTGGAAGCTCTGTCCAGCACAAAGCACATGAAGATTAAATTCAGAACGGCACGGGGGATAGGAACGTTGTCATGTGATACGAAGCCTTTGACTTTTTCCCCTAAGTGATCACCAGGATGTGCTACTGATGGTCTTTTTCTCTTAAATGCGAGGGTATTCTTCAATTAGCGAGGTATCATCTCGACGGACTCCTTACTCGCTCATTTTTTACATAACGGAGGGCCCAAGCCGCCCTGATCCTATAGAGCATTGGGCCTAAACCACTCTGATTCTATTGATTGAATGTGTCATCAAAAAGGGACGAAACTGACTGAATGGGTGGACACGACCCTACTATCTAAAGTTTCCTACTGATTGAACGTGTCATCAAAAAGGGATGAAACTCTCCAAACGGGTGGACACGACCCTACTATCTAATATTTCCTACCGATCGAACGTGTCATCAAAAAGGAATGAATTTCTTGAATGGGTGGACACGGCCCTACTATCTAAAGTTTCCTACCGATCGAACGTGTCATCAAAATGGGATAGAACTCCCCGAACGGGTGGATATGCCCCTCCTATCTAAAGTTTCCTACCGATCGAACGTGTCATCAAAAGGGGATGGAACTCCCCGAACGGGTGGACACAGTCCTCATATCTAAAGTTTCCTACCGATCGAACGTGTCATCAAAAGGGGATGGAACTCCCCGAACGGGTGGACACGACCCTCCTATTTAAAGTTTCCTATCGATAAAACATGTCATCAAAAAGGGATAGAACTCCCCGAACAGATGGACAAAACCCTCCTATCTAAAGTTTCCTACTGATCGAACGTGTCATCAAAAAAGGATGAAACTCCTCGAATGGATGGACACGACCCTCCTATCTAATCAAACGTGTCATCAAAAGGGGATGGAACTCTCCGAACGGGTGAACATGGTTCCCCTATCTAATCGAATGTGTTATCAAAAGGGTATGAAACTTTTCGAACGGGTGGACATGACCCCTCTATCTAAAATTTCCATTAGTCGAACGAGATAGTACATCGAGCCTGAGTCACCCTGATCCCGCCTGACGAGCATGATAAGAACTACAACAATGGGTTGCGAGGTAGTCTCAATCGATAACAAATAGTAGGGATCACTCAATTTAAAGAGAGGCTACATAAGATTGGAAAGAAATAATGAGACTCCATGAGAAGTAGATCTCCTAGTCGTTAAGACTGTAGTAGGGGCCTCAGGGACGACAGTCGAACTCTGAATCGTAGTGACCTCCTCAGCTGGGGGCAGAGTATCGTCCAGACCCATTCGGTGAATTATCTCTTTGGCGCACCTCAATCTTTCGATCAACTTACATTGGGAATATTTAAAGGCAGCAGTGTCTCTCGCACGATACTCCTCTAGGTTAGCTATCTTATGTTCCGCTGCTAGAAGAGACTCTTTACGAAGCTGAGGCAGCCTCTCGACTGATTGGAGACGCGCATCGTGCACCTTGGCCTCTGTCTCTAACTTCTTGCATTGTTTGCTTAATTCAATGACGCGTCCCTCCAAGTAGTCTACCACCTGTCTCTTCTGCTACTCTTCGAATTCCGCAAGGAATATGGTCTGAAATGAAAGATGGATCATAAAGGAGCAAGAATGAGAATAAACTGAATAAACATGACGAAAATGATACCATCAAAGCAAAAGACTTAAGGGCCCTGCCAACTTGTTCCTGAGACATCCTGTGTAGATCAAGTTTACATCGATAAAAGTCTAACCGGCTGACGATTCGATCCGCCACAGACATATCTATGTAGCTGTATTGCATGTCCCCAGCACACACGGCGACAGTCCCTCGCTCTTTCGAACCTTTCTTCCAAAGATCGAACGGGAGTGACGGGCGATAAAACAGCCCCATCAGGAACCTTGCGCTTTCCTTTGCGCGAAGGCCAAACCGGGACAACAGATAAAGGCCCTGCCATCTTCTCCATTGCAACTGTAGAAATATTCGGTCCTACTTTGAAGCCAGATGAGGAAACATCCTCCAATCATCCTGCTTCGCCCTCACCTATGCTCCCACTCGTCATCGATTCACTTCCTTCCGAGGCGATGGCTTCCAACGGTATAACCATCGTTGGATTCAAGCGCTCAGGCAGAACAACCGGCCCACGCCCTGATGAAGACAAAGGCGACAAAGTCTTTCTCCTTTTCGACAAGGGAGGCAAAGACCCTTGTATGGCCAGAGATGCCCCAATTAACTCCTGAGGAGATATCTTTGCGCTCAACTGAACCTGCCTATCGGTGGTAACTTTTTCTAGTACAGCGTCATCGAAAAAGTTCACGAAGTCAACCAGCTCGATCTTCCTCTTTCTAATAAGAGGGGTCTGTCGACCTTCCTCTTCTCCCCAGCCAGAAGGTCAGCTAGAGACAACATCTGATCATTCAATAGAGAATCAACTCATATACTTCGACCGATAGACTTGCAATAACCACCGACTGACCGAACGAAACGGCCATACTTAGATATGGCTAGCGGCTTCAGCCCTAAAGAAGGCCCCTCATTAGTGTCGAGAAGCATGAGGACACGACTTTTATCCGAGAACTCCACGAAGAAGAACTTATGCATCCAATTTTTGTCGATAGACTCCTTATAACATAATCTCCAGTTAGACTCGGGCCGAGTCTGTAGCTTGTACCATCCCTTAGTTGAACTGTTATTCCCGCATCTCATCAAGATAAAAATAGACGATAGGGTGTTGAAATCAAAACGAAGACGATAAAACCCTAACAAATAGGCTACGACAACTACCAGACTCCAGGCACTTGGGGTCAGGAGGGTCGAAAATATGTTCCAACGACGTAGTACCTCCGCAAAAGGACCTATATACGGGACCTTTAATCTGTGCTTAACTGATTGCTGGTACATCGGTACGCATCCCTTCGGTGCCATGTTAGCCCTATCGACGTCAGTGGTAGACACCAAAGTGTAATCGTCTCCCATCAGCATATTAGTTTGGACTTCCTGAAACTCTTTCATGGACATAGTGCTCATAATATCACTAATGTCTAGGTAAACCTGAGTAGCGGATGTTTTCGCCATTACTGTTAGAAATGACTTCTCTAAATGGCCCTCAAAGAAGAAAAGGGAATGAAAGTACTTAGCGTATACAAGCAACCGGCCTTGTATAAGCATCAAAAGGCGATCCGCATTCCCTAACGGTGACACGCGGCGTCAATACATAAGCAAAAATGGTTACTCATGATACATTTCTCACAAAGAGATACCATGAGTAGGAGCAAATTATGGGACATGGCCCAATACCCATTTCGAAGGGTCAACTCTTGAAAGACTCACACAAGAGACTCATAAGGAACAACTATCAATTGATGGGCGAGCACAATCCAGTATTATCAAACAACTACTTGACTAATCTATCAGAGGGCCCTAGTGGCCCCATCTCCTGAATTATAGGGCCTTAGTTGCCCCGCCTATCGAACTAGATTTGCCGAATGGGATTTACCTCCCCGATTGAGTGCTTAACCTCTGGTTCGTCGACCCCCGAAGGTTCTGCATTGACCTAATGACCGACCGATAGCCAACGACTTTGATTCCTTGCTTAAGAATGGTATCTTCAGGGTCTTACGGATAAGGAAAATTTCCATACGATAAAGATCGCCATTATTTCGGAATATTGAACTCTTAAAATTTTCGGATCATTTCCATAAGGAAAGTATGGTTACAACGCCCGAAAGCATAAGACTCTATCAGGTATAAAATACCATTAAACCCTCCAAACTAGGTACGCTCTCTCCACCTTACACATTGGGCACACTAGTCACAGGGAACCTCTCTCTCTCTAAGCTCTTGGTCTGCTTATTTACATTCGAAAACCACTCTTTCTGATTTGAGTATCGGAGCCTCCTCTGTCGGATCCTCCTCCGTCGAAACATCTTCCGGTAGTTTTTGTAGGTTTCATACTCCGTAGATGGCAACCATTCGAGTCATCAAGGAGCCAATATTTGTGGAGCCGGTATCCACCTCTAATACCTATTTTTCTATTCCTAAAACTCGAATTCGAAATTTTGATTAAGAAAGTCTAAGATCTGGCAACTAGGTCATGTATCACTAATGAATTATATGAATTATTAAATTCAAAATTTAGATTAAGTGAGTTTATCACTTTGTTACCAAAGTCACGCGTCGTTGGTAAATTATATGAATTAGTTACTTTCCAATCATTTAGTGCATATTGACTTATGGAAGAAAATGTTTTTTCACCAACAGTGTTGATCATTGTTCCAGTTTTGCCTCTTGGAATCATTTTTTAAATCCGGACCCGTCGGTCAGTCCGGCTCACCATGGACTGGTTCATTTACTACAGGGATATAACCGTAAAGCCGGACTTTGTGCTTGTGGCAACTGCCTTTTTATTAGAATTATATAACAACTAAGGAATTGAAAATAACAGCTAGTGAAGAGAAAATCTTAGTTGCAGGAAAAAGTAGTTAGTTCAGGTAGGGAGTTAGTTAGTTAGTTGTACCAAAAGGCAATATAGGTCTGTACAAAGAAATGAGGGGGGATTATGGAATAAACAAGATTTTCTCACTCTCTCTCTCTCTCATTTTGTTATTCTTCTTATTCTTCTTATTCCTCTTCCTCTTCTATTCCTCTCTTCTTTCTCAGTTACCTTCAAGTATTATTTCAGAAAACTCAGCTAGATAAATCATCATCAAGAGCTGGTCTGTTACGATTTGGTATCAGAGCATCGATCTAGACAAGAAAGTGAAGAAATGGCAGAAGGAACTAGGTTTAAGGCCTTTGATAAGCAAATCAAGAAACAAGAGATTAAAATACAAGATAACTATGCGGAGCTCAACCGAAGGATAGATGTTCATGATCAGAAGTTGGAAATCTTTATGAGCAGTGTAAGTGCACAGCTTGCCAACATTCAAAGAATGATGAATAAAGATAAACAACCAGAACAAGACGATGACAAGAACACTCAAACCCCTATGCTACCCACTTCTGTGGAAGGAAGGATCAGACAAGAACTTGGAACTCCAGTAGTCAGGAAGGAGTCTGTTTTTCATGGGGTTCTGCCCAATCCTCCCAAGATTGAATTACCCATCTTCTCAGGAGATAACCCACGAACGTGGATCAGGAAAGGAACTAAGTTTTTCTCTGTGTATCAGATTCCTGGCCATCAATGGGTTGACATAGCAGAGATGTATCTAGAAGGCAAGGCAGAGGTATGGTATCAAGGTGTAAAATTGGTGAAGAAAGATATAGGTTGGGAGGAGTTCTCTAGACTTTTGTGTCAAAGATTTGAAAACAAAGGACTTAAAGATGAGGTGGAGGAGTTCAATAAGCTTCAACAAACAAGATCTTTATCTGAATACCAAGAAAAATTTGAGGAGTTATGGTTTGTGATGCTTCAGAGGAATCCCAGACTCATAGAGTTTTACTTTATTTCCAGCTTCATCAGTGGGGTAAGGGAAGAAATTAAACCCATGCTGCAGATGATGAAACTCAAAACTCTCCTTCAGGCCTTTGAAATTGCAACAATTCAAGAACAGTCCTTAGAATTGGCAAGGAAAGGAAGGAATGACCTTGGGGTACGACCGAGGCAAATACAGGAGGAAAGAGCAGTGGTCCTTACCTCTCCACTAGCACACAAACCGCAGCAGGTAATAAACCATTTCAAGGGGAAACTGTCGGAGCACACAGTCTACCAAAAATTACATCACAGGAAGTTCAGTACAGAAGAAATAATAACTTGTGTTTCAGATATGGAGAAAAATTTTCTCCAGGACATAAATGCAAGTTTAAACACCTCAACTTCATATTGGCTGCTGAAACTAATGAGAGCAATGAAGAAATGGAAGTAGAAACTCTGGAAGGAATGTACTTAGCCCATAATGAAGAAGCTGTGGAGGTATCACTATGTGCACTTTCCAATTCCTTGTACAGACAAACCATTGCATTGCAAGGGGAACTTAAAAGAACACTAATCACAATCCTAGTGGACACAGGAAGCTCCAACAGCTTCATTCATCAGAAGCCGACTGAAGAACTGAATTCGATAGCAGAGCCAGCAGACATACTGCAGGCAGAAATAGCAGATGGAAACAAAATTACTAGTAGTACTCAGGCATTAATGAACCATGTTTTCTAACCTTACTTGATGAAGTTTGTTATGGTTTTCTTTAATGATATATTGATTTACAGTTCAAACATGGCAACTTATGCTCTTGACCTTAAGACAGTTCTGGCATTACTGAAACAACATCGGTTATATGCCAAGCTATCAAAGTGTACATTTGCACAATCCCAGGTGGAGTATTTAGGCCATGTAGTGACATGTGAAGGGGTCAAAATGGACCCACAAAAGGTGGATTGTATCCTGTCCTAGCTTGTTCCAGAATCTATTAAGGCTCTGGAGGATTTCTTGGATTAACTGGGTACTATAGGAGGTTTGTGAAGAATTATGTAGTTATCACAAGACCACTGAATAATTTACTTAAGAATGATGGTTTTCAATGGAGTAAGGCTGTAGAATGAGCTTTCAACTAACTCAAAACAGCTATGAGCACCACACCAATCATGAGATTGTCTGATTTCACTAAAAATTTTATAGTAGAGACTGATACCTGCTCTCAGGGATGGGGGGCTGTATTGATGCAAGAAGAGCAGCCTATTACTTATTTGAGCAAGGCCTTAGGCCCTAGAAGTATAGGGCTATCCATTTATGATAAGGAGTTGTTTGCAGTGGTTATGGCAGTCACCAAGTGGAGACATTATTTGCTGGGTTATCACTTCATAATCAGAACAGACCATCAGAGTTTAATGTACTTATTAGAGTAGAGACTCACCAATACAATGCAGCACAAGTGGTTAACAAAGCTACTGGGTTTGGATTATGAAATTCAGTATAAGAAAGGGAGTGAAAACAGAGTAGCTGATGCACTTTCAAGAAGGGAAATGCTAGGAGAAGAAAATGAAGGAATGGTGTTAGCTATGTCTGCAATTCAGCCTTCATGGATTATGGAAGTAATGCAGAGTTACCAAGATGATGAAGATTGTCATAAGTTAATGGCTCAACTCTCCATACAACCAAATAGTATTCCTGACTTCCAATATCAGGATGAACTTCTAAAATTTAAAAAGAAGATTATGGTAGGGACAGGGTCTCAACTTAGGGAGAAGATAATGCAGCAACCGCACAACATAGCTATGGGAGGACACTCTGGGCAGCAAGGAACCTTGCAGAGAGGTCATTTCTACCTTCTACTGGCCCTCCATGAAGAAACATGTGATTAAGTATGTGCAAGAGTGTGATGTTTGTCAGAGGAACAAACATGAGAATGTTTTATACCCTGGATTGCTTCAGCCCCTACTAATTCCTACCCAAGCTTGGTCACAGGTGAGTATGGATTTCATTGAAGGCTTACCTGAATCTAAGGGTTATAATACCATCTTAGTAGTCATAGATAGTCTCACTAAGTTTGGACACTTCATAGCTCTACAACATCCATATACAGCTGCTAAGGTAGCTCAGATTTTTATCGATAATATTTTCAAATTGCATGGTCTACTAGATTCTATAGTTTCTGATAGAGACAAGGTATTTACCAGCTCGTTTTGGCAAGAAATGTTCAGATTGTTAGGTACCAGATTGAAGCTAAGTAGTGCCTACCATCCACAAACCGATGGACAAAGTGAAAGGCTTAATTAATGCCTCGAATGCTATCTAGATGTATGACCTCAGATAGACCTACCTTATGGCTTCCATGGTTGAGCTTGGCTGAATGGTGGTATAATACTAACTTCCATTGTAGTATTAAGATGACTCATTTTGAAGCTTTGTATGGATATCAACATCGACACATTCCTTTGGGTCCATAGGCAGAGACAATTACACCTATTGCTGGAGAATTCATCAGGAACAAGCAAGCAATGATTCAGATCCTGCAAGACCACCTGTCCAAGGCTCATAATAGAATAAAAATTTATGTAGATCTCAGGAGATCAGAAAGAGAATTTCAGGTAGGAGACCAGGTATACTTGAAGCTGCAACCATATTGGCAACAATCAATAGAGATAAGGAAGCAACTTAAGCTTTCTTTAAAGTTCTATGGTCCATTTTCGGTTGTGGCAAGGGTGGGCAAGGTGGCTAATCGGCTATAATTACCTGCTGATTCCAAGATCCACCCAATCTTCCATGTTTCAGTACTCAAGAAGAAGCTGAGACCTAACCAAATAACAATGCCAACCTTGCCAATACTGGGATCTGACAGACAGATCTTGGTGGAACCAGAAGCTGTTCTTAAAAGGAGAGTTATATGGAGGGATAACAGACCAGTTACTCAAATTCTAGTTCGATGGATCAATCTAAGTCCTGAAGAGTACTTGAGAAGATTTGGAATTCATCAAGGCTCAATTTCCCAATTTCAATCCTTGAGAACAAGGATTCCTTCAATGGGGGAGAATGTGTAACAACTAAGGATTTGAAAATAACGGTTAGTGAAAAGAAAAGCTTAGGTGCAGGAAAAGGTAGTTAGTTCAGGTAGGGAGTTAGTTAGTTAGTTGTATCAAAAGGCAATATAGGTCTGTACAAAGAATGGAGAGGGGGATTATGGAATAAACAAGATTTTCTCACACATACACTATCTCTCTCATTCTATTCTTCTTCTTCCTCTTCCTCTTCTATTTCTCTCTTCTTTCTTAGTTACCTTCAAGTATGATTTCAGAAAACTCAACTAAATAGATCATCATCAAGAGCTGGTTTGTTACAAACTACTCAAAGTCAAACCGATAGCTTTTTCTGTTCAATATCCGGTCCAAGTCTAAAAACATCGATTGAAATACATTGTCAATGACTCAATGGTGAGATCCATTCTAGCAGATTTGGTATAAATGAAACTAAATCAAGTAGAATTATCTTATCCGTACAAACCTTTCATAAGTTATTGACATTTATCCTTAATATCTAAAATTTTTAAATTTTCTTTAAATATATTTTATCTATTTTATATTATACTTAAAAAATTGTATAATTTCCTCAACGTAATGGCATTAAAATTGTTCTCTTCCTTTTAAAATCAGGCATATAGATCGCATAATCTTTTTTTTTTTTAGTTTATCCAGATATCTATAAATTTAGAACTACACATTAGAGTATAATCTACTCGATAACATCATATTATAAACTGAAATTTTTAGAACTTGTTCCATGATAAAATCTAATCAAATGCACATTCAACAAACAGTCTACCTAAGCATACATAATATAATCCTTTTGTACAGTCTAAAATATGAATTCTTTGAAAAAATATGGTTTTGCTGGTGTTCATGCATATTTATCAACGTTTAATTGATTTAATTGATTTAATTGTTGAATATTGATATTTTTTAAATAAGATTTTAGATTTGACTCTTACAAAAGTTCACTTGGTGTATTAAATATTTCTTGGTTTAGTGTAGGAGTAGAGAGAGAGTGGACGTATATATATACAGTTTTCCCTTATATTTTTTGTAAAGAAACTGTTTTTATATCTCAAATCTATGATTTTGAGATCACCAAAAAAACAATTTCATCATTGTACTAAGATTTGCCCTCTCAAATTCGACTCTTGTATATAGTGAAAATAAGTATCAAAATAATTTTATTTCTTAAGTGTCCACCCCAATTCAAACTAGATTTAATCAATCTTAATTTAGTTACCGAGTATCAATTATTTATTAAAAAAAAAGAAAAAAAAATCCATGCATATTTAAGTGGACTCCAACTACGAGTGACTTGGTCAAATAGGCTTACAAGGCCATTCTTTTTATTGCTTGGTGCACCAAAATTTTCTCATTTTGTAAAGCCTGGAGTGAATAACACAAGTTGCATCCTGACCGCTTTCCATGTACAGTGTGAAAGATTTAAATGACCCTTTTACATTTGAAAACATAGTTTTCTTGTAATGGCTAAATTTACCATATACAAGGAAGCACTTTTCCACTTTCAGTAGGGGAAAAAAAAATCCAAACAAATAAACAAATTATTCAACCCGCCCATCATTTTCATTTCATGACAACTATGTTACATGGGATATACGCTACAACAATAACAGAATCTTAATCTTAATAATTGGGGTCGATTTTAGAATAAACATATATGTACGTAGTCTTTCCCTTATATTTTTATAAAGAGACTGTTTACATGGGATATACGCTGCATCAAATAAATACAAGCAATATCTTAGGGGAGAAAACATTTTCATTTCCATGGGTTATAGGTTTGGTTGGTTTAGCGGTTGTTTATTAATAATATTAAATAAAATCTCAAATTTGAATTTTGTAACAGGGGTTAAAAAATATTTATTTTTTAAGAGTCTAATTCAACTTAAATTAGAATTAATCAGATCTAAAATGATTATCAAATATCGATAATTTATCTAAAAAAAATAAAACATCTTTTGGAATTTTCCAAAACTCTTTGTTGGACCATATTTTATTTTCCTTTTAGTAGTTTTAAAAAAAAATTATTCAACCCACGCAACATTTTCATTTCATGACATTGACAACGATGTTACATGGGATATACGCTGCATCAAATAAATACAAGCATTATCTTAGGGGAGAAAACATAGAAAATTCCCCTAAAGCAAATGAGTTAAAAGTGATATTTCTTAATATTATTTTTTTTAAAAAAATAATTGAATCACATGAGGAGCAACTTTGTTCTACCTATAAACCCTCCAAATCTAGGTAAAATTTATTTATTTATTTATTTTGATCTACTAAATTTATTTTTAGTAGTTAATTTTATATATATATATATATGTATATATATATATATACACATCTTAAACCAAAGGTGGAGAAGGATACCCCTCTCGTTATCTTTTCTACTTTGAGAGTAACTACGAAGGGCCCTACTAGTAAGGAATGCCATTTACAATAATTAAGTTTTCCAAAAATATTTGTAAGTGAAAGAAGAAGATATGAGATTTTATCATTAGGTGGAATTTAGATTTAAATGGTTTTTCCTTTGATACCTAGAAAATGAAACAAATGAGATGAATTAAATGAAGCACCAAATTGCAATTTGACTGGGCAAATATAAAAGATCTTTTTAACAAAAGTTTAGCTGGTTCAGTGATTGATTATTAATATTATTAAATAAAATTTTAAATTTAAATTTTATGTATGAAAAAAATAGACGACGAAAGAGATTTATCTTTAAGAGTCCAACTTAAGATAAACTAAATTTAGTCAGATTCAAAATGATTATCAAATACTAATGATTTATCTAAAAAAAAATTAGAATTTTCCAAACTCTTTGTTAGAACGTCTCGAATAAAAAAAAAAAAAAAAAACCCATAATTTTTGTTTGATTCTTAAGTGCATATGATGAATTTCTACAATATCCTCCTAGATCCTACATGTTATTCGTGAAATTTTTCTATTTTCTCATAAATATAACGTATAAAAAGAATTTCAATTTTTTTTAAAGAAAACAATAAGCTACCAAGCATGACAAATAATAATTTCAAATTTAATTTAATAACCTATAAGATTTTTCATTTCCAATTACTAATGATACCTAAAAGAATAAATTGAAGTTTATAGAAATTTAAGGTACTAGGTTTATCCAAGGAAGCAATAATGACTGCCACCTCAAACACCTTGAACCCAAAAGGAAATCATAATAAAAATAAATAAAACAATTTGAAAAAATAAATCAAAACAAAATACTTTTTTGAACTTTTTATGTTTTGAAGCCAACAATATCGGAACGGAGGGCGCAGGTGGTGACGGTGGGTCGACATGATTACAAGTGGCCATCATTGATTGGAGAGGAGATATGGGAGGAAAGAGGAAGCCATGGCCATGAGAATCAAATTTGTGGGCCCAAAAGTTTAGTCGCTTTTGGGCCAAGGAAACTCAGAAATATATTTCCTACTTCTTCTGCCTTTCTGTCCCTGTAATTCTTCAAAATACCCTTCTTGTCCTTTTCTTTCATCCCAATAAATTAGAGCGCATCCTAAATCATATTTTTATTAATTCAATTTCAATACTATTAACTCTAACTATAAAAAATTTTTAGAATATAATTTTTTCACTCTTAACTTTTAAATTTTAAATTTAATTAAAATTATTAATACTCTTTTCTACTAAATTAACTGTCGGTTAGCAGAGCACTCCCCTCTCCCTCTCACTCTTTTGATAAAAAAAAGGTAATGTTAAATGTAAATAATAATTATAGAAGCAGAGAAAATTGATTTTTCAAAAGATTATTGCTAAAAATAATGTTGAGAAAGTTATACCCATATATTTCTCATCAAATTCATTTTTTATTCGATTTTCAAATATGTGTATGATATAATAAAATTAAAATTAAAACTAATGCAAGATGAATTCAATTTTAAAATCTATTAATTTCACTACAAATTTTTATATTGATTGCATACGTTATGTACTTCATCTAGAAAAAGAATTTTGAAATAATATCGAAAATCTAAAATTAAGTAAGGAACTATTTTTTGTTAATTATCATAAATATCTCTCGACAAAATGCAATTTTACCAATTAAATTAGTTGAAGCACACACAAAATATATTTTCTTTTAATTCATTTGGATGTCTAACATTACATAATGTTATAACCTTTCCCCCTATAAATATTAAATAAATTAAAATTATTATTAAAATTCAAATAATAAATCAAAATCACTATTAAAACTTGAATACGTTTGATAAATAAAATTATCAAATGAATAATTATTAAATTATATCTATTTACATCTATTTGTTTATGGAGGATAGAAAATGTGGCTGTCGCGTAATTCCCAATTCTACTCTTTGCAAAGGAAATAATAAATGGAGTCAATGAGATTTAGTTTAAGTGGCACTTTCTTTCTTCCTTTTGTAATAGACTCGGGTTTGAGTCTCGGTATTAAAAAAAAAAAGGAAATAATAAATGGAGAAATAAAAGGCCACATGAAAAGGTAAAAGAAGATTTGTAAGAAGGATCAAATGTTAATGGTAACTTTGACAATTTCAGTAACAAAGTATTGAAAATTAAAATGAATCAAATAATTGAGGAGAGAATAATCCCGTGTGCTAATCCTCATTTGTTGTCATAGCCATTAAATTGGTCTCAAAGTATGGCTTTTCTAGTTTTAATCACTTTTAATAACTACTAAATGACTGATCTCAATTAAAATTAACATAGTAATTTCTTCCTTTCCTTTTAGTAGATGAGAATAATCCTTCTTAATTTATTATTATTATTATTATTATTATTATATTTCTAATTAAAGAGATGTATTGTTTGGCTGACGGTCCAATAAATATATTTATCGTCATCGCACATATTTATATCAGAAAAAAATCAAAAACTAAAAATGACAATCTTGTAAATCCAAATAGTAAAAATTTTAAAATCAAATCAAGTGTCAAGTAGTTCGAAGTGGGTAAAATCATTGGCTATGTTAACATATTTTAGATCTCTCAATAGAAAATTTTAAAGATTTAGAAACTATATTGTAGTTATGATATTTTTGGAACCAAATTCCGAAAATAATTTTAATTATTTATATCTATTTTTTTATTCAAAGTAACTCTTTCTTTATCTATAAACTCCAAATTCTTATCCATGTAAATATTGATTTTTTAATATAAAATTAATATAAATTATTATGAAAAATCTGATTTATTTAATTCTTGAATTGAAACAGAGAGACTGAACCGTAGTGCGAGAAACGCTAGATTCCTCTCCTGAAAAAACAATAAGGCTAATTTGGACATTTCACCTTAAAAAAAAAAAGAAAAGAAAAATCCCACATTAGAGAACGCCCTCAAGGAAAAATATCCTTTAACCGTTATAGGTGGAGAGGATTGAGAGGGTTTGTTGCGGATATGAATAACAGAAAAAATATCAGAAAAATAAAATTAAAAAAAAAATCTTTTTTTTTTCTTTTAAGTAGAAAAGGAAAATATCATCTCCTTCGAATTTTGAAATATTTTTTCAAAATCAAAAGAAGCCGTCTGTTTCAACAATTCCTCTCCCACTCGCCACCACAGGAATTTGGTTTGCACGCGTATATCTTTGGAAGCAGCGCGTGAAAAACGCGGTGAGATGAAAGTGAGAAAAATGTACGTATTTTTGGAAGAAAGTATAAAAAATAAAATTCATTGTATAGTGTGGGGAAGTCACTACTGGAGAGTCTTTTCGTCTCTTTGCTCTGTGAGTTTTGCTATATATGTAAAAAGGGACGGGGGAGAGAGAGAGAGAGAGAGAGAGAGAGACTGACTCTTGCTCTCCACTCCTGCTTTAATGGCGTGGGTGACCGTACAAGAGTGAGAGGTATAGACATACGGCGGTGGAATTGTTAGCAGCAGTAGTAAGACTAACCGTATAAATGGAGACAAAGGATTGATTGTTATTATACCCCCTTGATCTTTGCATGCTTCACCAACTCTCTTTTTTACCCCAAAATCCAAATGAGATGATTTCAAATGAAATGCAATTGAATTTCCATCTTTGAAGCCAAACCCCTCCTCTCCTTCAAGAACTCATCTGATTCTGAGAAACCCCAGATAAGAAATCCCGGTAATTTCTTCTGGGTTTAACATTTTGAATCATTTTCAGATGTGGGTTTCTTGATTTTTTTTTCTTTTTTTCTTGTTGTTGTTTGTAGTCTGAATCTTTGTTTGTTGAGTGTTGTTGTTACTGATGTATGAACAAGCTTTGATAGGGAAGAAAATAATAGGGAAAAACACGAAGGATGAAGAGGCGGAATTTGAAATGTTGTTGAATGAGATCCCTCATGCAACTTCAACACCCAATCTTCATCATTTGTATCATCATCATCATCATCATCATCATGATAATCATCTTAATCTTGTTAATGGGTCTTCTTGTACTCCTCATAGAATTGATGATGGTGTTTTTGATTCTATTCCATCATCAAATTATTACCAATACACTTGCGGATCCCCTGTTAGTGGGTTTTCTTTGCAATCTGATGGTGGCTCTTCTTCAAGCTTGTTCTCTTCTGGGCAATGCTTTTCTGACATTGGATCACCAACCCCACCTCCATTTGAAGACCTTAAATCCCCAATGTCCTGTTCCAGAACTCCCCATTACATTAATGGATTCCGTTTGGACTCCAAAGTGCTCAATTCTCCTGCTGAAAGGAAGGTTAATGAAACTTTGATTGATGAACTGGGTCTGTCTCGGAGGTTTGGTAGTATGTGTATTAGTAACAATGAGGGACAAGATTCATACAATTTAAGGGAATTTTTGGCCCACCCGAATGGGATTCGGTATTGGAATTGTTCTCCAGCCAGCAGTAATCAGATCAGTGTTGACGGATATGGGGGTTCTAGGAATTTGAGGAAATGTGTCTCAGATAGTGGTGTTGGAGTAAGGAAATCTTTTGGTCATCGGAGTCCAATTGGTTACAATGGTGAATTGAATTCAGCATTGTTGGCTTTGCAGCAGGAAATGAGGGGGGCTAATACCTTAGTGTCACATGATTCTCCTGTTTTGGCTCACTTGAATTCCTGCAGCAGTCCCTTGAATTCTCCATGGCAGAGAAGTAATGAAATGGCAAGCAATTACTGCCATAGGGATAGCCCCGCGGCAAAAATTGCCACAACGCTTACCTGGTCTTCTTTGTCTGATGATGTGATCTATGGAATGAGAAACGGGTTGAATTTGAATGAAGAAAGAGGTGTATTGAACCCTCTGAATTTTCCGCAGTGGCCTTACTCAAGAGGTCATGGTGGTATGGACAAAATGTTGGAGCTTAGAAGTCTACAGATGAGTAACGGGAGGACTAAGGCCAGTCCCAAAGTAAGAATGCACCATGGTGGACTAGAGGGATTCATGAATGAGGATAGCTTCGTCCTTCAGGGAGAGGATGTGAAAGATGTGAATGGTAAGGGACCTGATCAATCGATGAATCTTAGTAAGAGTTACGTATGTGGTATGCCTATGGATGGCTATCAAGTGACGAGGTCACATTTGGATGTCCGACCACTAGTTACTGCAAATGATGAAAGTGCTCGGAATTTGAGGCTGGACTGCTCTTTCGCATTGCCTATTAATTACAACTCCTTGGTAGAAGCAAGAGGAAAAATACGCCTGCTAGCAAAGGATCAGCATGGTTGTCGATTCTTACAAAGGATGTTCGATGAGGGCACAGTTCAAGATGTACAAATTATATTCAGTGAGATTGTTGACCACATTGTTGAGCTGATGATGAACCCTTTTGGGAACTATCTTATTCAGAAGTTGTTAGATGTGTGTACTGAAGAGCAAAGGATGCATATTCTGCTCGGGGTCACTGCAACTCCGGGGGAACTTGTCAGAATTTCACTGAACGCTCATGGGTATGTATGGTAAAATCGTATTATATCACACATTCCATTGCATCTATGTATCTGATTGAAGATGTTTTTGTTTCAGCACTCGAGTTGTACAGAAGTTGATTGAGACTCTGAAGACTAGGCAGCAGATTTTGCTTGTGGTGTCAGCACTTGAGCCAGGATTTCTTGCCCTCATCAAGGACCTCAACGGGAACCATGTTGTCCAACGTTGCTTGCAGTGCTTAAGTAATGAAGATAATAAGGTATTTTGATCTTTGGTCCTTTAAAAAGCAGTTTTTGAAGAATTACATTATACCCATATCAAACATATGCAATATTAAGCTCGACACCCATATCAAACATATGCGATATTAAGCTTGAAAACTTGCCGAAGTTCTATTGCATATCCAATTTGGAGGATATTGATTAGGTCCCTCAAGATTCTTTTGTTGTCTTTGGAATAGGGTATCTGACCTAAATCTCATAATCTCTTAGAAGTACTCCTTCCTGAATGCACTTTGATCTAGAACAGTCTTCTCTAATAAAAGATTTCACATGGGCCAGTACAATTTTATAATTTCTTGTATTGCTTATGATGTATTTGACTTCCATCCTAAATATATCTTTAGCCAATCCTCCTTCAACTAGAGTTTTTCTGGTCTTTACTTCCTTTGTGTGCATTTGAAAATTATCTGCCTTACCACATTTAGTTCTTCTTTTGTCATTTTGCTTTAAGATTGCTGTATTGACAAGTTTCTTTTAATTATGGCCGAATTTCCTTGCATAGTATAACTAGATTGCAAGACAATTTTTGAAAAGGCATCACTTGGTATTCTGTAGTTTCTTGTTTTTAAGCAGTTGCTTGTAAAGAAATATAAGTACTATTTGGCATCATTTGATTTTGTATGGTTCTCTATTTTAAGCTTTCTTTCTTAATGTCATTGGGCCCTCACAATTAAACTTTGGAATTATAGGGAATTCAGTTTCATAGTCCATGGCACATGAAAAATAGATGGATGAAATCCTTCTTTACTCGAATTAAACTTTGACAAATTAAAGCAGGGTTTAGTTCTGACATTAGTATAATATATCTTTCCTCTTAACAAAAATTATAAAGAAGTCCATGCTAAAGTTATAGCTCTCTATCTGGTTTCTGTATTTCCCTGTTAGAGGTTACTGCATGCCTCATAAAGGTTTAAGCTTCTAAATAATAGTCCCTTTTATTTGAAATTTGAGATTAGAGATAACGATTGATTTTATAATCTGCAATTTAACATGTAATAAAGATTAACACGGAACATAATGTTGGCATTGTGTCAGGACTCTTGAAAATCTTTTCTTTATTCAAGCCTTATAGCTAGTTGCTATTAGCATCATACAATGACATTAAAGTCCTCATTATACTGAACTTTGTTCTAATGTTGATTATGAACGGTTTATTCTCTTTCAATTGCTCAAAATGTTGATTTGTGAAACTTAGAAGGTGCTATAATCATTTGTGACCTCTAGCATAGAATTTACATAACCTTACCTCACCCTAAATGGATGTAACAGGTTTCATTGTTCTCATCTGAGAATGTCCAATCTTCAGGACAAGTAAACTGGATCGATAAATGCGATTTATCTCTCTAATTCACCATTTTTTTTATCCATCTAATTCGGAAATTGTTCACAAAAGTGGACCCTGGAGCTGCAGTTTCAAGTGTTTTTGAGCTTTGAAAGACTTGCATATTTCTATTTTGTACATGTTCTCTTCCATCCAGAAGAACTTTTCTCTTGCTATTTTTGGTATAAAATAAGTGAAACCATCCAAGCTAGTAATGAACATGTAGTGAATCAGATCACCTTAAGTTACAAATGGTGGCTGAGTGAAGGGGGAAAAGAAATATAAGAGGGTGGGCTTACTTGAAAGTTGTATATCTTGTGGCTGGCCTCCCTTAGTCTCTGTGACCTTCCTATTGTGATATCAATCTGTGGCTAACTCATCCAAGGAATGATGGATCTCTTGAAAGACTCAATTAGATTTTGTTTAAGAATTTAATTTGTCTTATTTTTTATGACAATGACCGTAGTAGCATATAGACAAATGTTCCTTAGAAAGGTGCTTGATTTAAACAAATTTGTCACTTGATCTTGGAAAATCTCCTAGGTGCTTCTGGAATCTCCAGAGAAGGCTGAAAACTCATTAGTTTTATCAAGAGTCTGTTGGAATTGGTACAGAATTATCAAAGAAGGATGGAGGAGATGTAAGAAAGCATCTTATATTATTATATCTCTTTGACAAAAAAATTGAAAAGGAAATAAAAATTTCCAAGAGGTCATTAGATGGGAGATTAAATCTGTCAACGTGCATTAATACATCCAGAAGTTGAAATTTCATCCCTAAGTTAAATGGAGTATGATACATGTGCATGGTATGATGCAAACAGACCAAAACGGGGACCTCATAGGGTGGAAAAAGGCATGTCTACAGACAGGCACGCATTTCTTCTAATATCAAATATGTATTTGCAAGCTTTTCTCCTTGGAAAATTTTTGAGCATGTGCCTGTGCCTGTGCCTGTTCATATGTGCTTGAGCATATGTTTCTCTCTTCACTAATTAGTAGCCCCCCCTGTATTTCTGTGCATTTTAGATCGGGGAGGAGGATGCTGGAGTCTTTCACCAGTTAACAACGAATGCTCTATTTAGCCTCTGAAATGACCATTTTTTCTCTCATCTTTTGATATAGTCTAGTGAATATATGCATTTGGAATCACGTATTCGACTTTTCCGCGCTGCATGAATTGGCTTTCTATTTTGAAACTAGAAGGAAACAATGATAGTATTAACTTTTCTGCAACAAAGTGTAGTTCTTTTTCTTTATGTTTTCATTATAAAAGCACGGCTGTAATTGTAGCCTCTAAAACTTTAACTGATGTGTGGTGCAATATTTTTAGGTTGCTTTCTATGCCAAAAAGGCCATTAGGATGTTGATCTCTAATTCTTGATAGTTTTAGAAGAGACAGACAAGAGATAAAAATCAGCTTGTCCACTTTGGAAGAGAGGAGATAACAATCAGCTTCTCCACTTTGGAAGAGAGGATTGAAGAAGATTTAGAGATAAATTCCTAATAATTAAAAACAGAATTTCTTAAGCGCAATATATATCAGGCTGAGCAGCCATAACAATGTTAAATAAACGGACACTGAATTGGAGCTCATAATGCAATTGTTTCAAATAGGATGATGTATTCTGATGTCTTGTTAAAAAAAAAAAAGATTTGGGGCCTAAACTGCTTTGATATTATTAGAGTTTGCAAAGAACTTATTTCATATTTTTGGTATTGTTTTGTGCAGTTTATTTTCATTGCAGCAGCAAACCACTGTGTTGACATTGCAACTCATCAACATGGATGCTGTGTTCTGCAACGATGCATCAGACATTCAACAGGGGAGCATCGAGACAAGTTGATTGCAGAAATTTCTGCCAATGGACTTCGGCTTGCCCAAGATGCATTTGGGTAATTCTTCTAAAGAATGTTCCTTCTAAGAAATAGATATTATGATTAAATCAATTTTCTTTCATGTAGAAAGCCACACCTAGCAGTATTGATAAACTAATTGGTGATGAGTCCCTGACTTGGTTTTACACACTTCAACCAATCAGCCCCCGTGTGCATGGGATAGAGAGGGAGGGCATATTGCTTATACAGTTAACTGATTGCAGTATTTACTTTACAGAGAAAAAATTGCAACAGATTTTGGATTTATCATGAAAATGAAATTAATATTTGTTTCACTGAGACCATTAATAGGTGGGCTTTACCAGCAAATGTGCATTGCGGCCAAAGAGAGGAAAGAATCCCCAGTTCTTTTTCCCTGTTAAAATGGATCATGCATGTGTAACAATTGTCGTCTTCGAGCCTTTCTCTTTGTTGTGTTGCCTACATTTCAGTGCTATATTTAATTAGTCATTGCCTTTGTTCTCTCCAGAAACTATGTTGTTCAGTTTATCCTGGAGCTGAAGATTCCATTTGCCACATCCAGCCTAATTTCTCAGTTTGAGGGGCATTATGTGCATCTGGCGACGCAGAAGTTCAGCAGTCACGTGGTTGAAAAATGTCTTGCAGTATTAAACGATGAGGACCGATCAAGAATTATCAGTGAATTGCTCTCCACTCAGCACTTTGAGCAGTTGCTTCAAGATCCCCATGCAAACTATGTTATTCAAACTGCCCTTAAAGTGTCTGAGGTATGAATGTTGCATTTTGCATGTATTATGCTGAGATTTCACTTGTTCTTTCATTGGGCATCAACACCACTCTATTTTCTGGAAACAATACATGGAACATGGATGATTTTGAAAAATCATTCAAGAGCTTTTGAACCAGTAAAGCTAACCACGTCAAACATGGAATGCTGAAGTCAATTTTCTTTTGAATTTGTCTCCAATTCTTCTTTTTTTTTTGGGTTATTTTTTTTTCTCTCCCTCTCTAGATTAAGAGCAAAGGAGGGTCATTCGGCAAAGAGGAAGAGAACTGACTCTCTAATTTGCAATTGCTGATTAAGGGGTGTCTAGATTGATGGTCATTCTTTTAGAAAGGCTTAAACCTTGCCCTAGTTTTTTATGTTTGTCTTCTTATTCTTCTTAAATGATCAGGGTCATATTCACAACACATTGGTTGAGGTAATTGAATCCCACAAAGCAGTCTCACGCAATAGTCCATATTCAAAGAAGATTTTCTCTCAGAAGCTTCTGAAAAAGTGAAGATGACAATGTACATTCCGTTTAGTAAGGTGGTGTTGTTTTCCATCTACTAGCATTGTTCTATACCATTATCTATCTATTGATTCTCATCCATTAACCAAAAGGTCTTTGCTCTGATAACCAGAAGCTTTTTTTTTTTTTTGTTTAATAAACGTGCTCGGCCACGCAGAGAAATGGCTTCCAGTTCTATTGCACGAGCTCTGGAGAGTTGTAAAAGAGAAACCAATTTTGCTTCTAGCTGCTCTATCTAGTTGGGAACCCTTTTGTATGTATTATCTTGTTGTCATGTTGTCCTTTTTTGTTGATGTCATCAACATTTGATTCTGAAAACAAAATTGCTGTACTCACTGTTGGAGGTTGTACCTTGTATAGTACTTGAAAAGGTTTTGATTCCTGTTTCTGGAGAAATGGCAACCGGGAATTCCTTCAAATAATTTTGTTAAGCTTTTGACAATGTTTTGAATGTACTACATGATGTCTGCAACATGCGTTTCGTGAAGGTACTTAGGATTCTTCTTTGTATTATTATGGAGAAATTAACAAACATTGGAAATGCTGTCTGTGTATCAATTATACGCATTTGTGCTAAATGCATGATTGGTTTGCTAAATTAGAAGAAAAGAACTAAAAATTAGAAAATATTGTACGAATTATATATTTTTATTGTTCAATCCTTTCGATTGATAAAAATTTCAGAAAATAGAATTTAGTTGATGAAAACATTTGAAATGGTATATTAAAATAAAAATTTCCTTTTTTTTTTTTTTATAAACTACCGGTTAAATTTGATTCGAGTTAAATTAGACACTTAAAGATTAAAATTCTTTCTGTACTTGTTTTTACCATATTCAAAATTTGAATCCGAGATGATCAGTGTCATACCAGATTTTTAAGAAAATAAATTGTTCTGCATAAAACATTTTTGTTCAAGAGGCAATCTCAAGGGTAATTTTTTAAAAATTGAGTGTTTTAATTTTTTTTAATTTCTCAGGTATTTATCGTGTACTTAAAAAAGAAGGCTCATCAGTGGGTCCTATCTGTAGGGTATTTTCAGAGTGAATATAAAAGAAGTAACAGAAGAAATGCCCCTTTGAGAATGATCCAAAGTAACTTCCTAAACATAAATACTAATCAAAATTCCTCAATCATTTCTTCTGGTGTTAGAAGACTACTAATGAAGGCAAATGGCCGAGTTCTTTGTCCCATCCTTGAACTAGAGGCCAAATTTCAGTTTAGTCTTGAATTTAGTTCATCGAACACAGGATTATAACTAATGATGTCAGACACTATTTTTATATTCTAAGGTTTTTTTTTTTTAATTATTTATGAATGTTCTTATTTTTAATTAATTGTTATTAATTCAACTTAAGAATCTTGACATTAGGATCAAAGTTTTGCAAGGAACTTGAATGTAGCTCATAATTGAGGGACTGAACAGGTAAACTGATGAAAACAAATTCTCTTTGTGCTTTTCGATTTCCTTTTTTGGTTATGCTTTCATGGAAGGTTGCAGAATAGAGAGGATCACTCTATGAAAAGAAAGTTGTGATCATGGCACACTATAGGGATTGAGACGTGAACTGGACTTTTCCTTATAGAGACTCACGCCAACTCCTAAGGGTTGGTGATAGTCGCTTTCCATTTTAGTGGTGCCAGAACCTTGTGCTTATTGGTTGGTCAGATCTTTTGTAACAGGTAGAGTCAGGCTTTTGAAATAAAACGGTTAATTAGTCGTTAATTTTGTTAATCAATTATAACCACTGTTAGTTAGGGTGATTGAATTAGTTAGATTTTGTTTGGATGAATCGTAGATCGTTAGTATTAGTTTGAAGAAATTGTATAAAAATGAGGAAATATACAAAATACAAGAAGGAATGGAAAGATGATTTCTCACCCCCTCCATCTGCTTCTCTCTTCCTCATCCTCCGTTTCCATCCTCTCTCTATCTCTCTAAACCCCCTCTCTTTTTACCTCTTTCTCCCTCAATTCCCCCCTCTCTCTCTCTTCGCTCTTTTCCCTCTTTCCACTCATTTCCCAGTCGATTGGCTTCAACAACCAGCCGATTGTCCTAATCCCCATGGTCGACCAGCTTCAACCACTAGCTGACTGCTCAAGTCTTGCAATTGACTGACTTTCCGTCACAGCTAAGCTTTGGGTTGTGACAAATTGGTATCAAAGTTTATATTTCTCGGTGAATCTAGAGAAAATAGTAAAGAAAACTAAGTATGAATCCATCAAGATCAAAGAAGATAGTCTCCAATGGAAATGAACACGGAGGAATTAGACTGAAAAATAAAAGCTTTTTTTGGCAAGAATGGTTGACAATTTCATCACCATCATAAAGATGGTATTCAAAGACAAGTTCGAAGAATACGAAAGAATGTATAAGTCTTCTATCTTATCCACCTCTATTGAAGCAAAATCGATAGTGGAAAGGGAGCAAGAAAATGAAATGAAATTAGATAGTAGTTGTAAGTGCGATTTTGATAAATTTCCATTAAGAGTTTCTGGGTCTGTCAATGATGGGCCGAAACCCTAAGGTAAAAAAGACATCTTGACTGTCACTATTGATAAAGAATGTGAAGATTGTGGAAAAGATGAAGTCGGATTGTGTCAAGTTAGAGAGACAAACAAGGGTCAACTAAAATTCCAAGATCTATTCAAGAGATGAAAATTTTGAGTGAATTGGAACGTGCTTTTAATAATGGGATTACATTCTTTAATACAGTTGATGTCTATGGATTACATGCTAATGAAATCTTAGTTGGAAAGGCCATAAAGCAATTGCCTAGAGACCAAATTTAGCTAGCCACAAAGTTTGGTATTGCAGGAATAGGGCCTACAAGTATGATAGTGAAGAGTACTCCACAAAATGTTCGTTCATGGCTTGAGTTATCTTGATGTGGACTATATTGATTTATACTATTAGCATCAGGTGGTATCAATAGAGGAAACTATGGGAGAACTTAAGAAGTTGGTTAAATAAGGATCGGAAGATAAGAAGAAATACAAGATGAAAAAGAAAAAAATGAAATACAGAAAGAAGAAGAAGAAGAAAGACAAAAAATAAAAAAATAAAAAAATAAAATTTGTTGCTTAAAGCAATTCGACTAGCTAAAATAACCAGTTGACTTTCAACTACTCGACTGACTGATTATCTTAGTCAATCGACTGCCTCATGAATGACTCACCAAGCAAATAGACTCATCACCCTATCTTCACTGACATGCAAAATTTCAACTATTCCACACTTTGTTTTTAGACTTACATGTGCTGTTCTTGTCAAGGTAGCTGAGAAAGTTCAATTCTTTGTTTTTTTTTTCCCTCAATCCTTGAGGACAAGGATGTCAAAAGGAGGGAGGATATTGGAAAAACGAAGAAGGAATTTCAAATGCAAATAGTTATCTCACAACCAACTACCAACTGTTGATACATATATTGTAGTTAGTTAAATTATAACCAGAATTTGCTAAGACTGTTAAGTTATTAGTTAGAACATTAGTTAGGGCATTGTATAAATGATGTATAAATGATGTACCAATTTCGGCAAGGAGGAATAAGGAATTTGGATGAATTTGCTTTATCTCCCCCTTTGTTTCTTCTCTCTCTCATTTTTTTTGTTACATCGTGATTTGAATCCAAGAGTAGGGGGAGGAGGTTGTGACCATTTTATTTCCTCTCTCTCTCTTTCTCTCTAAACCGCACTTTCTCTCCCTTCTTCTCTCTCTCTATATCTCTTGCCCTTTTTTCTCAACCCTTCTTTTAATTTACAACTCTTTATAGTATTTTCTTTATTATCAATCTATCTATTAACGTGCATGAACTTGGCAACTCACGTGCTTTGCTTTTTGGTTTCATGCTCTGTTTTTTCATGTTTCTCAAGCAAGGCTGCTAGCCTGTTTCTTCTTTCCTCACTGCTGGGTCATGATACATATACCTTGTAGAGGTCGCTAGTTTGGGGCTATTAATTAATTAAAATTAATGACTACAGTGATAGAGAGATGATGTATGTCTTCATAGGGACATTTGAGTGGTAAAGATAAGTGTTTTTTTTTTTTTTTTGAGATTTAGTGTCCTAATTTTTATGAACACATATATTTCTATAGTTTTCGCGACCTCTATGTAACAAAAAAACATGAGGTGATTTCTCACCCCTCTCTCTGCTTCTCTCTTCCTCACCCTTTGTTTCTCTCCCTCTCCCTTTGTTTCAATCCTCTCTCTCTCTATCCCCCTCTCTCTTTACTTCTTTCTCCCTCAATTCCTCTGTCTTTCTCTCTTCCTATCTTCTCTCCCTTATCTCTCTCTCTTTCTCTCTCATCACTCTTTTCTCTCTTTTTGCTCATTTCCCTGTCGACCGACTTCAACAACCAGCCAACTGTCCTAATCCCATGGTCGACCAGCTTTAGCCACTAGCCGACTGCTCAAGTCTTGTAGTTGATTGACTTTTCCATTACAGCCAAGCTTTGGGTTGTAACAAATTGATATTAGAGTCTAGGCTCCTCAATGAATCTAACGAATATGGCAGAGGAAACCGCGTATGAAGCCATCAAGATCAAAGAAGATTATCTCTAATAGGAATGAAGAATGGAAGAATTACCGTAAAATAGAAGCTTTTTTGGCAATAATGGATGACAACTTCATCACTATCATAAAGATGGTGTTCGAAGACAAGTTCGAAGAATACGAAAGAATATATAAGTTTTCTATTCTACCCATCTCTATTGAAACAAAATCGACAATGGAAAGGGAGCAAGAAAATGAAAAGAAATCAGATAGCATAAGTCCAATTTTGATAAATTCCCATCAAGAGTTTCTGGGTCTGTCATTGATGAGCCTAAACCCTATAGTAAAAATGGCATCTTGGCTATCTCTATTGATAAAGAATGTGAAGATTGTGGAAAAGATGAAGTTGTTTTGTCTCAAGTTGGAGAGACGAACAGGGGTCAACTAAAATTCCAAGTTCTGTTCAAGAGATGAAAATTTTGAGCGAATTGGAACATGCTTTTAATAATGGGATTACATTCTTTGATACAGCTGATGTCTATGAATTACATGCTAATGAAATCCTGATTGGAAAGGCCATAAAGCAATTGTACAGAGACCAAATCTAGCTAGCCATAAAGTTTGATATTATAGGAATAGGGCCTACAAGTATGATAGTGAAGAGTACTCTAGAAAATGTTCATTCATATTGTCAGACTAACTAGAAGCATCTTGATGTGGACTATATTGATCTATACTATCAGCTTTAGGTGGTACCAATAGAGGAAACTATGGGATTTGCTGTTGAAAGCAATTCGACTGGTTAAAATAACCAATCGACCTTTAACTACCCAGTCGACTAGTTATCTCAGCCAGTTGATTGCCTCATGAGTGACTCACAAAGCAAATAGATTCATCACTCTATCTTCACTAACATGCAAAATTTCAGTTGCTCCACACTTTGTTTTCGGATCTGCATGTGTTGTTCTTGTCAAGGTAGCTGAGGAAGTTCAATTCTCTCTCTCTGTTTTTTTTTTCTTTTTTTTTTCATCTTTGAGGATAAAGATGTCAAAAAGAGGGAGGATATTGGAATAGTGAAGAAGGAATTTCAAATGCAAATGGTTATCTCACAACTAACTACCAAGTGTTGATGCATATATTGTAGTTAGTTGGATTATAACTAAAATTGATTAAGGCTGTTAGACTTTTAGATCATTAGTTAGAGCATTGTATAAGTGATGTACCAATTTTAGCAAGGAGGAATAAGAAATTTGGATGAATTTACTGTCTCGCCCTTTGTTTCTTCTCTCTCTCTAAAACGCACTCTCTCTCTCTCTCTCTCTCTCTCTCTCTCTTCTTTTCTCTCTTGTAACTCTCTCTTTCCCTTCTCTCTCAACCCTTTTTTCAATCTATAACTCTTCAAAGTATTTCCTTTATCATCAATCTACCCATTAACGTGCATGAACTTGGTAGCTCACGTGTTCTGCTTGCTGGTTTCATGCTTTTCATGTTTCTCAAGCGAGGTTGCCAAGTAAGCCTGTTTCTTCTTTCCACACTCATGACACCTTTACCTTGCAGGGGTCGCTAGTCTAGGGCTATTGATTAATTAATATTAATGACTATAGTGATAGAGAGGTGATGCATGTGCTTATGGGGACATTCGTGTTGTAAAGGTGTGGGGTTTTTTTTTTTTAATATTTAGTATTTGAATTTTTATGAACACATATTTTTATGGTTTCGCGATTTCTGTGTGACAAAGAGAGAGAGAGAGAGAGAGAGAGAGAGGTGATGCATCAATTTTTCAATTGTTTTGTTGAATAATTGAAAAATATGTTTAAGTATAATTGAAGTAATTATGCTAAAATAAAAAAATAATTAAGAAGTCATAATTTTTTAAAAATAATATTAATAGATTAAATTATCTTATAAAATATTAACTTTATCGTAATGTAATTGAATATTTAATAAAAGGTACGTGATAAAGGTAAAATTAATGAAATAAAATAATCAATATTTCCTTCAATTTCTAAAATTATGCTTGAAATAAAAAAAATAAAGTAATACATAAAGTGGAATAGGAGTAATAAAATTTTCTCTGCGGTATTTGAAACTTCAATTTTTAATTTATTATATTTTATTTTAACTAAAATAAGAATTAATATATAAAACATTAGTTGCGTAAACGTAATTCAAATTTCTCTATCAAAATTATAATTATTATTATATTAGTAATTTTATATCAAAAAATTTATATAATTTTAACTTTTTCAATGGAGAATATTGTTAATGTTTACAAAATCCATAAAAGATATGGCCAGAGTTTCAAATCAAACTAGGTTAAAAAAATGGACATGGAATTAGAACTTGGATACCAATGTTGATTAGTTCAGTGGGAAAGGATGCTGAGATCCCTTAATCATGCTCGGATTTGACTCGGTATAGGAATCGAAAAAATAACATTGGGAGATCCTCCTCCCAAAAAGGGTTTTGACCACGGATTGGTCCAGATTAATCAAAGTGAAACTCCAGATTCTGAGAGGTGAGAACAAAAAAAAAAAAAATGGAATTAGAACTTGGATGATTGCTTTGATTCTGATCTAGAGTCGAAACATTTCATTTTAGCTATAGTTCTGATTCAATTCTAGTTTGGTTCCTTTTTTTTTTTTTTTTTTAATAATGACCTTTTGTTGTTCTTTCATGGTATTTTATGATTTTTGCAATTTTATTTTAAAATTTCTTCCCATCTTAACACTTTTTTTAAAGTAAAAACATGATAATTAAAAATTTAGTTGAAAAGATAGTTTTCGATAAAAGTGAGTGATATAAATTAATACTTTTTTTCATCTTCCTGATATTTATCTCTCAAGACTGATCCGATTAAGGTTTAGATTGTTGTGGTGGATTTTTTTCACATTTTGATTTTTGGTTTTTATTCTATGATTTTTTTTAAAGTTTTTAATTTGGTTCCAATTAGGGTTCAAAAAATCAAGAACTAGAACAAACTAGTTGCTTTTTGATTTTGGTTCTAGAACTGAACGAAAATAATTTTTTAAAGTTTTGATTTGATTCTATGAAACTTGATCTTTGTTTGGTTGAGATTTAAAATTGAAACCTTGGAAATTGCTTAATCACTAAGAAAATCTTTTGCTTTCCGAAAAATTAAGAAGGTATTTGAAATTACTTATAAGTCGGTCAAATTAACTTATAATTTAAAATTAAAATTATAACTGTTTGATAATAAAAATTTATAAAAATATTTATAAGCCCAAAAAATACTTATAAAAAAAAAAAAACTCTTCCATTAACTTTTTTATTTTAGTGTTTTTAAGTAAAATTAAAATAAGGTGTTTTGACCAATAATAGTATATTTTTACCCTTTTGTATTTAACAAAAATTATAATTATACTTCATCTTATATCTACTATGATCATTTCTCTATTTTATATAGTTTATAAATATATATTTTATCAGACAGTTAACTAATTTTAAGTAATATTTATCTAAACAGATAACAATATTTTTTGACAAAACTAAAATTAGCTTATAAGTTGAAAGATTGCTATGTCCATTTGGCAGGACTTATTTTTGGTTTTTCTTCTCCTTAAAAGGAGAAGCAAAAATTAAAAAATTTTAAAATAAAGTTAAAAGTTATTTGATAATTTTATTTTTAAAAATAAACTTATTTCATAACTTTTAAATAAAATTAAAAGTAAAAAATAAAAAATAAAAAGTAAAAAATAAAAATTAAAGAAAAAGAAAGGACAACGATGGTAAATGAATTTATGATATGGATATATTTGAAATTGCATATCCTTCAAGTGGGGATATAAATGAAATAAAAAAAAAAGCTGGATTTAAAAAAAAAGAAGTAAAAACTCATCTTTTAAAATTTTTATTCATAAAAAATAAGCTACAGGACTTCTTTTTATAAGGAGAAGAGAAGCAAAAAAAAAAAAAGACCCCTACTAAACAGACACACTAAGTGCTTATAAGTATCAATTTTTAAGCAATCCAAATAGCCTCTAGGTCAAGTCAGCATTTTTTTTAACTTATCGAGTTTTTGAGAGTAAACATAATTAGTTTTGTTGATAAACCATCACTTCTAATCCAAAATGAGGAAATATGTCATTTTAGCCCAAAAGATTTAGAGTTTGTTATACAACTCAAAATTAAATGAAAAATGAAATGTGGTATGTCAACTTCTATATTGCTTGATTGGGTATTTACACTTTTAGTTTGACTAATTAGGAATTTTGTTTTGGTGTAAGGTGTCTTTTGAAAATATTAAATTGATGACATGGTAACAAATATGATTCATTATATTATTTGATTAAAAAAAAAGAAAACAAGCCAGCGGTATATCGCTTAACATATTTTAAAGGTTTTGTTTTTGTAGTCTTTTAGTTGAAGTGTCACAAATTGGTTGTATGACCAAAATTTAACATTTGATCCTCTTTTCCACATAGACATAGGCAATCAAATGATGCATATGTATGTGTGTGTCTGTATGCTTTTTAAAACTTAACTGTAGGGAGTAAAATTTAAATTTAGTATATTTACTAGGGTAAAAAAATTTAAACTATTCAGATGACTAATTGAACTAAACTTCTTGATTGTAGTTTGAATTTAACCTCTTTTTTTTTTTTTTGCTATGCTATGATTAATTCGGTTTAAACCAGTGTTTTGAAATCCAGACCGATTTTTGAAAAAACTGTTCAAAATCCGAGTTGGACCAGGAAACCAGATTGAACTGGCCCGGTTCAACCTGATTTTTTAATCACAAAATATGTGTAATTATATTGTAGTTGTCCGGTGAGAATAGGATTTAAAAAATCACAACCTTTACCATTATGTTGCACGCCGTTGATGGTTTTATTTGTTATAATTTATATTTATTTATGATTTTAAGATGACGTCCTCCGGTTACTTCATTCGATCTAACCTGTTTGACCCAGTGATCCATTGACCTCTAGGCGTGGCCGGTTCATACTCCATCTGGGTTTCAAAATACTGGTTCAAACGTCTAAGGGGACCATATTTTGGGAAATGGTTCTTCTAGTATAATTTTTTATTCTCAAGTTTCAAACTCAAGTTTTGGTTAGAGAACCTAATACCCCTTCCTATTACGTCGACTGTTTATTGGTTGTGTACAATTTAATTATCACGTTATAAATTGTAACTACGATATAAATCATGATATAATGCTATTTTACTAGAACTTTTGTTTTAAATATTATGTCAGGATAGTTTAATGTTGATCGTTTTATCCTCATGCCATTGCAATTACAATGTCTTGTTTAAGATTTCATCATTTCTTCCTTCTTAGCCTCCTTTGATACCGTCAAAACTCTAATTGAGTTTTGATGGGACATGGTCCAAAACCCAGATCAAAAGAGTCAACTCTCAAGAAGCCCACGAAGGGCACCTACGGACCGATATCTAACGACCGTCATGACAATCTACCGAAAGACCATAGCCACCCAGATGATCTACCGAGGGGCCTTAGTTGTCTGAGTCTACCGAACGATAGGCCCTCAGTCGCTCCGTTAACCGATCGTGACTCATTGAGCAGAGACAGTCACCTCGATCAATTAATCCAATGTTAGCCATCTAACCAGACAAGTCTCGAAGGCCCATTATCGTTCGAGCGATCGAATAGTGCACAACACTCTAAACGATTCTAAAGGAATGTGAGAATTTCCTTAACTTCAGTCTCTTATTCCATAACGGCAAATCTTGGATCTTCCAAATTAGGAAAGCATCCCTCCCGAAGATGGAAGTTTTCTCGATAAATTAGAATCATGATCAATTCGAAATATTAACCCCCGAAATTTTCGGATTCGCTCGATAAAGAAGGTAGGGTAGAAGTCCCTCAGCGGCACATGTCTCTCAGTGGTATAAGTGATCCAAAAAACTCTCAGAAAAAGGTACACTTTCTAATTCTAACACAGGGGGCACACTGACCACAGGGAACAACATTCCTTCAACTTTCAGTCTATTTTCTTTTAATAAAAAACCGCTCTTTACTGACTTGAGTGTCGGAGTCTCCCCGTCGGAGCACCCTCCGGCGGTTCTTGCAGGTGTATCCACCCATCGACGGCTACTGTTCGAGTCAAGAAGGAGTCGATATTTGTAAAGTCATAACCCATTTTCATCAAGTTTTAAATCATACCAAACTCTATTCACAGCCTTAAAAGTACCTGTGCATGAAATATGACAAAACAATGAAATTACACGTGAATTAAGTTTGAAATTCCTAGATGAATACATGAAATACATGCATTTTCTAAACCTATTAAGGTTGAATAACTATAAATCAAGGAGTTGAAAAAACCAAATAATGTTGAGAAAATTGTTGTAAAATTCATATATTTTGATGATAATAAAACATTAATGTATTTACTAATAAGTTTATTAAGTGTGTAAATTTTAAAAGTATTTAAATAGATCAAAAAAGGCAATTATCTTCTATGGATAGAAGATTGTGATGTACAGATTTTTACCGTGATAAAAAATTTCTATTCTCAAGCTCTAGCTGTACAGTTTGGCTATAGTATTTAATCCTAAAAATTGCTAGATAATTTAAAACTACAATAAATATTTCAAAATTCAAATTTCAAGTTGATATTATTTTCAAATTTGAAATTTCAAATCAAGTTTTAGTCAAATAAGATGGTGATCTTTTATAACCATATTTGTAGCTCCAACAGTCCAATAACTTGAAACTCAAATTTCAAGTGTTAAAAGATGAACAACTTGAAGGTTTGAGGGAGAAAATCATGCTGAAAATCAGGAATTCAAACTTTTGCTGACGGCTGCCAAGTATGACGAGGAGTTAAATTCGTACCCTTTTCTATATATAACAGGAGACTTGGTTGAGCTTAAAAGGGGTGGAAAAAGAAAGTACAATATGCAGAGATTTGTGAGAAGTAATTACAGTGAAACTTTGACATTTAGACTAAGAGAAAAACTATCACAAAAAGTGTTTCAGAGTCAAATTTGTCTATTAGAATTTTTGTGAGAGAATCATTTTAGTTCTTGTGTAAACTTGTAGTCTTTAACATTTTTGATTCCTAGATTGTTGAGTAAGAGACTTCCAACTAGTGTTAGCAAGTCAATCTTGTGAGAGTGAGAGTTAGAAAGACTTCTAGACAATTGTGTTATGGGGTTAGAAGAAGACGAAGGAGCAACTTTCTATGTAATGGTTGAAAGCTTGTAGCTCTAAAAGATAATGGAAACCAATTGTTAGTGAATCTTGGCTTGCTAAGTTGAAAAGTGAACGTCAGCATAAGACGGAACCACTATAAATCTTGGATTATTTTATGGATGGCAATGGGATAGGTAGGTACAGGTTTCTGTCAAACCCTATCCGCCGCTCCACCTTAAAACTCCATACTCACCCTGACCCTCCACCTATAGTGGGTAAGACATTTTATACTCTACCCTCCACCCAACCCTATCCGCCCCTGCCCGTGGGTTTATCCACCTACACACCAAAATATAATTCTAAGCAAACAAAAATTTAGGGTTCGAACAAATTTTTACATAAAAAATGAGATTTTAGAGTTTTAATCCAAATTTCACAACCAAAATGTAATTTTAAACAAACAAAAATTTAGGTTTTTAACAAAATTTTATATTACAAAAAAGACAACTTAGGAGATGAACCATCTTATAGAGAGAGAGTGTGTTATTTGCACTTCAGATTCTCTTTCACAGTTTTGAGTTGTCGACTTGCATGTGTTATCCCAGGCCATCAAATTGGAAAAAGAAAGGGGGTGCTCTCCCGCTGGGTTGTAGGAAAGGAAATTACGAAGAAATGAAAATGGAAAGGAAAGCAAGAGTAGAAAAAAGAGAATTGATATGGAAACATATTTCGGTATAATAATAATATTTAGTCTAAAAATGGTTAATAAATTTTCTAAAAAAAAGTCATATTTTTAATTAAAATAAAAATAATTAAATACTTACTTAATAATGAAATAATTTTAAAAATAATTAGAGAAGACTATGATGGTGTGTGTGTGTATATATATATGAGGAAGGGATATTGATATTCCCTAACCTAGTACGAAAAAAAGAAAGGAGAAATGAAAAGTATTTTAGAGAAGATTATGATAGTATGTGTGTATAATATGAAGGGTCGGGTAGAATATACGATGGGTACAAAATTTATACCCACACTCTACTAACCCTCTACGGGTTTGAAAATTTCATACCCTCAGCCGTCCCACACCTATCTCCACTGGGTAAGGTAGGGTAGGGACGGGACAGATATCCACCGGGTTGGATACAAATTGTCATCTCTAGATTGTTTTCTCTAACCTTGCTTCTCAATTTATTTGTATCATCACTTTAATTTTCTGCACTTAGAATATAAAACACAATAGATTTTAACCGGAAAAAAAAAATTGTAAAGGTTTAGATAATCAATATAACCTCCTTGATTACCTTAGGGACCAAATAATAATAATAATAATAATAATAATGAGAGTTAAAATTATATGAAATCCATCCTATAAAATAATTTATTCTATTTTTCACGTAATTTGTGGGCTCGTATTATCTAGGTGTTGAACGTGGTGATTCAAAGTTAGAAGGCTCGTAATTGCCGTTTGACCATATAAAGCAAAACTCAGACATGGGAACCAGAAGGCTATATATTCACCATTTCTGGCCCTTTTATTTTTCCAAAATAATTCACCAGGATGGTATATATTCTACGGGGAGGGAGGTAGGGAGGGGGAGAGAGAGAGAGAGAGAGAGAGATAAGAGGTTTTGATCCTGGAGAGAGACAGAGATATAAAAACCATTACCACTGCCTTCAAAGGAGAGAGGAGATCAACAGAGAGAGGAATTAACCACCGATCCAGCTGAACTGGAGCTGCACCGGAGAGCACCGGGACAGTCCATGTCTGGTTAAAAGTGGACCGGTTCAAGGCCAGTTCACGTGACCAGGGCTAATACTGAGGTTTCGTTGTACCTATTTTAACTTAAAAATTTTCCTGCTCCCATCATTTTGAGCCATTGTTTATGCTCAGTCGGAACATGGAAAGATTTAGGGAATCATTCTGCACGATAGTTGTATAGGATAACAAAGGAGAAGAAGCTCACTGCCACAGTAATGAAGACGAATCTGCAATCAATATGCCGGACAAGTGCTAAAAGATGAGATGCGGGTGGTCTTTCGAGACCAGGGAGGCACAGTAAAATCCTGCATTATGCTGAACTAAACTCGAAAACTCGAATGGGACAATGCATGTTGCACAAATAGGATTATAGATATGCTTATACTAGAATGACACATTGTTATTAAATGAACACCCATATTTATTCGACACTCCCAACCCAAAGATTTCTTGAGTTCTCCTGTGCAAGAAACTTTAAAGGCAAAAAGCAAGGGATATCTCTGCAGCATACACAGAACTGGGAATTTAAGGCACCACCAAATTGAAGGAAAGAAGCACAAATAGGAGCAAACAGACAAACTCTTGGCCGCGGAGAACACGGCAAAACCATACCCTAATTATGCATCCTCACCTCCAATTAAGGCAATAAGCATCCTTTCATAGTCTCCAGATGTATCACCCCGGATTGCCTTATCTAGAGGGACACTGTTTCTTCGGTAGTATTCCTCCTTTATGTTCTTCATGTCAACATCAGCCCGAGTTACAACCACCCTTGTTAGGGCCTCTTCATCTGTTCCGAGCCTGTTAATTGCAAGTCGAAGAACTTTTGCAAAATACTTCTCAGGGCAGGTCAGGCATTTTATGACTGCTCTTAGCAATGTAAGGTAGGGGTCATTTGGATCAGCTTTCAAATCCTACAATCAGAAATCATGAAATGGCATTCACTTCAACCATTGTTCAAAGAGAGAACTAATAACACTTCAAGCCTTCTGAGTTTTAAGTCATCATCCAAGTAAATAAGTTTGCGAAGAAAGATATTGCAGTATGGGGAGTGATTGAAGACAAGTTAGATAAATGGTACCTTGTTGATAGGGTTCCCAACTTGGTCATTGAAGTGATTCAGAGTTGCACTCAGTTGTGCCTTGCTTCTGGTAGTCAGAATTCTAATGAGGTCCTCATTTTCATATTCCTTGTCAGAGACACACTTGTGTAGTATCTTTGCCTCAGAGTTGGCCAGGTTCATGTTTACCTCAGCTCCATCATAACGGAATGCAGTCAGCAGAAGTACTAGAAGCTGCAACAAAATTAAAAGAGAAGGCATCATCTGCAGTAATACTTCCCCAACTGAAGACAAGCATAAAAAGATGAAGATATTTCCGGAAGCCAACAAAGAGATAGAGTGTGTGTGTGTATGTGTGTGTGTGTCACACATACAGGATCACTGCTCAAGAAAGATAAATTAGAGAAACATTCACAATGGTCAGCTCACTTTGAGAAGACTTGATTTGAAACTACAGAGAAGAGTGCCAACTAGAAAAAGGTCACACACCTGTCGCTCCTTTCCAGTTATGGAGTAGGCAACATCCTCTTCCACTGACCTCTTGAAACGAGCGTGATAGGCCTGTCTCACCAGAAAGAGTTCATGTGGACTTCTAGTACAAGCTATTTCCGCAAGAACATAATGTCCTACATTCCCCTTTCTCAAAGCTTCATGAGCTAACTGTGCATCGCGTTCTGCAGGATCAAGTGTCCATAGCAGCACTGACCTCTGTTGGTAAAATAAAGACACCAGAATGCTCAGTATTTAATGCTGCTATCACAGTATCCAACTTGAGCTAACAAGCATAGAATAAAATTGCTACTTTGTGGCCATTGTACCACCATGCACAAATAGAGAAAATGCACAATCTAACCATCAACTTGCTTTTGACTAAATGTTACTTGGACCAAAATGAAATACGCTGATAAAAATTATGAGTTTCTAACCTCAAAATCACTGGAGAGTTCCTTGTCTAGAGATTTTAGGAGATCCTCTCCATATGTAGCAGCATAAGTTTCTCTGATAATCTTGCGTTGTGCTGCATTCCTATGAGCCAAGATAGATATGATCAAGGCCTCATTTGTTCCCCATCCTGCATGCATAATCATTGATCAAAATTAATATGTTGAACAACAGCTTTCTTTTATTTTTCAAAAGCAAGTCAGTATGACAGTTATGACTGATTGAATTTTTGTCTATTATTTCCAATATCAAAGGCATGAACCACTAAAACATCTTAAAGTAATTACATTGTTGTCTAATATTTTCAAGAGTTCAAAAATAGTTAAAGTCAAAGCAGCAAAATGCAATAAGACAGCTAGATGCAAGGTAAACTTCCAAACTTAAAATTTATATGCATAATCTTCTTATTAGATAAAGGAGTGAGAAAAGAATGCTACAAAATTTTCAAGAGAATACACTTTTATTTGGTCCAAAGATGTTTGAACCACAAAATGAGGGTGGCTCTCCCATCAACCCAGTATCAACCACCGGGTTCAAAAAAAGCTATACAGACAGACAGCCGACATATTCGTAATCAAGTTCTACCTCACACTGAAACACCCATTCCATTCATCTATTCGTCAATGATCCACATGAAGAAAACATTAAGATGCGCGCAGAACAACCGAATTTTGAAGAATAACAGATAGATAACTGGTTGAAAAAAAGGTTAATGTGTACCAAACAACAGAGTGCACATACACACACAAAATTAACAAATTAAAAAATAATAAAAAAATAAATCTCCATTTTAGTGGTTGGGTTGAACATAGGGTTTTTCTCTTGAATGAGATTTGGTTCAGTGAGAGGGAGAGAGAAATAGGAAAAATTCAAGCGGGTGAAAAAGCCCCTTGATTTTTCTAAACATGGGTAGTGCCGGATTTCCAATGTTTAAAATTTTCAGTAGATTTTGTATATTATTCAATTTGACTTTGTTGTTCTCTCCCCTGTGCTTAGGGAACCGCATTCTAAGAGACTGTCCTCGTCCCATTGCAGATGCTGCATCCCCTTCAGCATCAAACAAAAAAACTGGAGAATGAAGAGATGAAAAGAAACCCAATTTTAAGAAAACTTCGAATCCAAAAATAAATAAATAAATAAATAACGGTCACCACATAAATTACTGAGGATTCGTGTTGAGGATGCATAGAAATCATCGGACGAGATGAGGGTATAACTAGGACTAAGGAGTTGAAGGAAATGTCGAAGACTCCATTTTTCCTGATTAATTGTGGCTCATTTGAGTTTATAAACCCTAGCAAGCTACAACTTGAAGATCAAACTAAAAGAGAAAAGATCGACTAAGTTCCGGAATGTCAGACATGTAATTCATAAACGCAACTATCAAAGAGATCAAATAGAGAAGAGGAAGTGGAAGAGGACCTTCAAAAGCCTTATGAAGTTGCTCGCAGTCTTCGGCCACGGATGGAATCGAAGCAGGAATGCTGACGGTCGACATCTCTCTCTCTCTCTCTCTCTGTATGCAGTGAAGCCTTGTGTCTGGATGGTGCGAGTGATGGGTTTTGTACTGAAAAAGGGCACGTTAGCGAAGTCATCGGGATTCACGTCATGCCATTATCGTGACGTGGCGGCCCGACCTTAGCTAAAAATTTTCCGATTTCCAGATTTGTGACATGTGTGAGCCCACAGCAGAATAAATTTTAAAGTAATAGCTGTTTCCAATTTTATCCTTATTTCTTATTATTTTCATTAAAAATATTCAATTATATTATATTTTAATAAAATTTAATTTTTAAAAGGTAATTTAGTTAAAGGGTAAGCTTGGTTTGCTGGGTGTGGAGGGGAGGAAAGGGGAGAGGTAGGGAAAATTTTATTTTATACGATAAAAATAAATATTTTTTTTTATTTTTATTTGGTAGAAATAAAAGAAAAAGAAATTGTTGATATTTTCTTTTGTTTGGTTTGAATGAAAAGAAAAAATAAATGTTAACTTATTTACTATTATATTTTATAAAATAATATTTTTAATAATTTTATCACATTTTTTTTTATTTTTTAATTTAAAATATTTTTTAAAAATATAGTTATTTAATATATTTTTCTTATTTTTTATAAATTATTATTATTATTTTATATTAAATAAAATTAGAATATTAATATAAAAAAGTAAAAAAAGTAAAATTATAAAAAATAATTTTTGTTATAAAATTGATGAAAAAAATTAAATTTTATTATTTTATATCAAATAAAATTAAAAAAAATAAATAATTTTGTAAATATTAAGAAAGGTAATGTTAAATTTGTTTAATTTTTTTTTTCATTTCCGTCAATTTTTTAAAAGAAAGAGACAAAAATTACATTTTACTTTTATTTTCTCTTCGCATTTCCTTTGATACCAAAAGAGTAAAAAGTGACATTTTCTTTCACTTTTATTTTTTTTTTATTTTTCCTTTCAACTTTTTAACTCAATCAAACTAATCCTAAATAATGCTATTTTATTACATTGTGGTTGTTCAATGATTTTTTTATTTTGTGAAGTTACCTTAAATGACACTTAAGGGAATGAAGAGAGTAATAATCCAGAAGAAACAAGTTGATTTAGTAATTTTTTTTTCTTTTTTTTAACAATAAACAAAGATTATGACAAAATATAATAAGAGTCTTTTCCTACTTTTATTTATAAATATCCGAAAAAATCCCTCATGTTTTTTTGACATTTTTTCTTTTATCGTCTCAATCTTTATAATAGTTAAAAACCTCATAAAAAGATAAAAAAAAAAATCGACAAAATATTTTATTTTTTTGATAGTGAACTATTTTATGCAACTGTTATCATAATTTTTGCAAGTTTAAATCGATAAAAGAAAAGTGTTATTAATTATTTTTATCTTAATAGATTTGGATATCCACCAACGAGTGATTAATGATTTGTTTGATAAAATTAGTGGGAGGGTGGCACCAAGTGTATGAGATGTTTGGACAATGATTTTTTTTTTTCACCTACTTGCCTTATGTGAACTTCCTTACTGAGGTGCCCAATCAAACATTTTCTTTCCTTTGCTTCCTCTATAGCCCCCTATCCCCCCTTAATATTGCAGACATAATAAATAGAAGATCGTATCTTTATAGAGATATTTGAATGATAAAAAATTTTTGTTTAAATGTCTTTCTTGAAATCTGGTATTTAAATTTTTATGAATACATATTTTTTTTATAATTTTTATGATTGTTATTGATTGATATACGCATATAAGATATTATGAAAGAATTCATTTTGATTTAAAACTTGAATTTAGAGATAATAGGTTAACTCCTGTTACCTTCGTAACTCCCACATTCCCCTAATATCTCTCAATAACCTCTCACATGAGAAAAGAGAGACGTGTGAGATAACTCACTCTGATCACATTGAATATGATTCTCCTACCTTTCGTCTTTTTTTTTTCATGAATGAGCAACCATGTGGGATGAACAGTATGGGCAATTAGAGGATTGCCAATTGAGGGAAGAGAGAAATAAAGAATTCTCGTTGAGATATCATAGATCCGTGATTGTAGTTTGATTAATCTCGTGATCATCATTCTGATGGCTTACGATTCGTCAATTAATTGATTTTTAAAGATCCTATATATCGTGATATTTATTCAAATTCTGATTTATTTATTTTTTGTGATGTATCATGCTTTTAAATGTATGAGAATAAATTCTAACAATTGTCATGTAATAAAAAAAATAATAAACAGAAGACGGTGGCTTCTTCATATAGGAAATTAGAATCTGGCAAACATATATTCAGCATTGATCATCATACCTGTCCATTCCAATGTAAGATTATTTATTTGTAACGCCCTTTTCAATCCCACACAAAGATAAAATATGATATTCAGCGATTACTTTCCCATGTCTTACTTGTCCACCAATGTCAAATGTAATCATTTTCACTTAGTTGTGCATTGAAAATAAGGAGGTACAGCCCTGCAACCCTCTAACCCTTCAAGCCTATGACTGAATTCCAGTTTGCCTGATGTATTTGAACAAAGTACAAAAACAAACAAATAAATAAGAGAGGTATTTTTGGAGTACCTCTAATTTGGGAAAACATTCAGTCAAGAATTTGTGTTGGTTCCATGGCTCGGATCTTGGTCCAGACTCTCACCAGCGACCATGGATGGCATGTCAGTGGTCCATCTCCATTGGATTTTACCTACCTATCTGTCTATCTATCAATTTATTATTTATTTTTTTTGCTGTCAAGGGTTCAACCAGAATTTGTCAGTACCAACCCATAATAAATGGAATCAGAATAATAAAAAATAACCGGTGATTAATTATGATGAAGTCCGTCATCCCTTTTAATGGGTGTGATTTCTTCTGTAAAAACAAGTTTTTCTATTGTCATTCTCTGATCCCTGTGAAGCACTCCTTTAGAAAGATCCTTTTATAGAGATAACAAGAGATTATTTACATTTTCTTCCATGTAAAAGTAATCCCATCAAGTTTGAAAAGAAGTACTAAACCAAAAAGTAAATAATAATAATAATAACTTTGGGAATAGAGAGGTAGAATCTCCATTTGTTGTGGAAAGGGTGTTTGCTTTTGTTGGGCATCATGAGTAGAACTTGGCTTTAGATCTCATACATACAAGAAGCATACATGAGCTACTACCACTGAGCTGTTTTAGTGTTTTCTTCCTGAGTTCTTTTTAAGTTTCTGCCCCCCCCCCCTCCCCCCAAAAAAAAGTACTTATTATAAGTGAGTCTTTGAAAGGATAATTTTGGGACTAATCAAAATGGAAGGTATAAGCTAAATACATAATTGAGAATAATGCTTAATATAACCGAGGTGGGTCCAATGGTATTAAAGGTTTCTCCTTGACATGAACTTGGTTTGAACTCTTATCTCTATTCATATAGTGATACCTTTTTAATAACAAAAGCAAAAATAAAAAATAAAAAATAATGCTTAATACCAAAAGAATCAAAAGCCACAAAAACTAAATTTGATACGATACAAATTAAAAGCATATAATAGTATATATGGTATAATATTTTAGTATTTAAATAATTGGCTTTTGTGTTTATAGCATTAATTTTTTTTTTTTTTGATCCAATACCAGAACAAGCAAGCAACATGGTAGGATCCACAAGTCTTCAACAGAGAATGGTCATGCCCTTCAAATCCAAAGTAAATCTCCCATAAGCATGGAAGGAGGTTTCAAAATCAAATGCAAAATTTATTTCATATAAAGGCAATTTATAAATTATTTACATATACTTTATAATTTGTTGGTATACATAAAAAGTGGAATATAGATTATATATAATGCTCTTCATGTAATGGGTGAAAATGATTGAAGCAGAAAAAGTATTAAATTTTTATGATGCTCATCACTTATTGGGCTCGCATAAAAAAATGTCAGCCAACTAATATCAGGTTTTATTTTTATTTTGTACGTATTGAGATTTAAATCTGAGCCTATTACAAATATGAAGGGGAAATGTGTCATTTGAACTGAAACTCATTGACTAATACCAGGTTTTATTACCAAAGGATAGTTGGTCTAGTAGTATGTGATATTAGATCCTTTAATTAAGATCTCGAGTTCGAGTTTTAGAAATGAAAAGGACTATGTTGGGAGGGTAGCCCTCCAGAATGGACCACTATAAGTCTCGAACTAGATTAACCATAGTATGACTCCAGATACTAGTATTATACACAAAATGTGTGTAAAAGAGAGGGGGTGGGGGAGGGCAAGGGGAGGTATTTTTGAATACCTCTACTTGCATCTGCTGTTGTTGCTTGGGTACCTAGAGTTGAACCTTTGGCCTTGAGGGTTCCGCCATATAGTTCCTCCCACTAGGCCAAGGTCTCGAGGTGTCACATTGGTGCCTCATAATAATTTATTTTCACTGCCTACCTGTCCAATTAGGCCTTTTCGTTCGCTTGCTTTGGTGCCCATTATTGGTAATCTTGATCCCTCAAAGTGATTTGCCCATTGATTAACATTCTTTTCTTCTTTACTTTTTGGGTCAATGTGTTTTGCCCAAAAAGATTGTTCCTCAATTTGTTCAGTTCAATGAGAATTCTATGATTCAGTTTGTTAAATAAATTATATATTTTTTTATTTGGAAAAGACTGTTAATAATCTATAATTCATTTTAATTTGTGAGTAGAAGACATCAAAATATAACTAAAAATATTTATTTTTTTAGTCATTTTTATGGGTCTCAATTATGAACAATCAAAAAAAAAGAGAAATGACAAGAGTTTTCATTGAAGTCCAAAAATAGCCACCAATAGTTCCCTGCGACACTAAAAAGTCCACGTTTTTTTCTTTTCCATTAATAAAGAAATCATGTATCTTTTTTTTTGTTATATAAGAATTATAAATTGATATTTTTGAATTGAAAGAGGAAAATTTTAATTATTAAACTGTCTTTTTAGAAACTTATATCACAATAAGGAAATTAACCCCAAATATTTTTTCTTCGTCTCCATATGAATATCATGAGTTCCTCTACATCACAATCTGGATATCCAACGACTCCTCTTTCTACAAGATGAATAAATAATTCCTAAGAATATGTTTGGGCGCTTGCCAATGAGACTGTCTACAAGGTTCTATAAACTTCCTCATAATGCCAATGCCATAAACAATGTCCCATCTAATCTAATAGCCATGATACATTGCAAACTCTACTCTCCACCTACCTTACCTTGGGAACTTGTAAGTCTCTAAACTTTGTCCTATACTTGTCATCTCAAAGTGAGTAATGTAGCATTCTATCTTTGGATACGTCAAGATTTAAAGTTAAAATTATTAGATTGAGAGAGAAGAGTTATGACCCTTAAACTGTTTTCTTAAAATTGATAACATATCTGAACTCATACATTAATTTTAAATTGTTGTTTTGTCGATGAATACCAAATCATCTACATATAAACATATAGACGAAAAGTTATAAGGAAATCTATGAAAACCATTTGTAGTAAAATATGAGTCAATGCAGGTTTGGTGCATGCTTCAACCCATATAAGACCTATTTTAACCTATTGTTCAACATGCACCTCTTCCTCAAATCCACCATTCAACAATGCAAATTTCACATCCATTTGATTAATTTTCCAACAATAATGGGCACCAATAGAAATAATCATATTACACTATCAAGGATTAGTTGGTTATCTAGAAAAGAAAAGAAAAGGAAAAAAAAAGAATAAAAAGGAAATAACTTTGGCAAAAGAGAAGGCTGATTTCGGACTAATAAGAGGAAGAGGAATTTGATGATACAATAGATTTTATCTAGATGTTCTTTGAGACAGTTCAAATGATAGAATTTCTCTATTTCCATTATTTTTTTTCCGATTCAATTCTGTTTGATTATATTTTCTTATTAAAAAAAAAGATTTTATCTGGATGTGTACAAACCAAATTAAACGGATTAACTCAAATCAAATTGATAGATTTAGTTCATTTTTTAAAAAGGCCAAAATTACATTTCATTATGAATTATTTGTTAAATTTTTGTATATGGGTTTAATTTAGGATTATAAAAAATTTTAAATTATACCAAATCAACTGCAGTATTAGGATTTTACTTTCCTTTAATGTCTTTTACATTGCCAAGTTCAATAATTTCTCAAGATTGATCTATTCTCAAATAGCCAAATATGTTTTTATTTTGCATATCTCTACAACTAATTTCAGCAAACTTATTTTTCCTATCATAATTCAGTTTTTATTTTCATTACTCCTTATAATTGCTCCTACTTATATTTGTTAGAATATTTTGCTCATCTTGGCATACATAACTAGATTTTTAATATTTTGAAAATTTTATTTTACTATTTTTTAATCAATTTTATAAAGTTAATAATTTTCAAAAATTTATGATAAAAATTATATTTCAAATAAAAATAAATTAAAATGAATTAGACCCGGTTGTATATGGTTTGATTTAGTTGATTTTTATTGAAACCAATCCCAACCCCACGCACACTCCTAATTTTATCCAAACATCAAGTTCAATTATTTGATTTTATCTTTTCACCACACAGCTACTATCATTAGGCCAAATGATTGAAGGGATTTTTTTTTTTTTTTTTGAGATTTCCTTTTTGAATTCATTTTTTAAATCTCTTCCCTAAGTTCCTTAATAATTGTAGTTAATTAGAAAGATAATTTTTAGTGAAACAAAAATGGGAAATTGTAAGTTAAACAAAATAGGTAATAATTTCACCATAATAATATATAATACTTATAGTGTAAAATATTAATACTATTAATATTGGTACATGTAAAGTAGAAAAAGCAATAGTTCAACTAACTTATATCTAAAATGGCCTTTCCTTCCCTATTTCAAATTTCAAACTTAAACTTCATTTCATATCATATAACAAGGTTTGGAGTTTTTTGGGGACAGCTAAAGCAGTAGAGATTTTTCACTTCCATTTTTCTTTCTCAATTTGATAATATTTGATTGTATTTTCTTATATATATATATTGGATATTTTAATCGATTCACATGCAGCGGAATCATTAATAATAATTTTCGAAAAAATTACATAGATCGGGTATAATAATAAATACCTCAAATGTGGAGTCCCCAAAAAAATCAATCGAACCAATCGTACGTCCCTCGAACGGATCTCATGGTCGGGATAGTGATCACGATATTAGTCGAACCATCACTATAATACTACAATGCCGCAACCCTCAGTCCGACGATCATTGTAACGGGAGAAATTTTTCTATGTGAAAATTTTTCGAACCCTCGAAAGAAATTCTCTCTCAAGATTGCACTCATAGAAAGTCATCAATGGTGAACAGTACCATGGTTAGAGGGAGAGGTTAGTGAACAGTATCATGGTTAGAGGGAGAGGTTAGTCTCGTGAGAGAAATTTATGAGAGAAAATAGTGTAAAGGTAGTTATGGGTTAGTAGTGGGAGTTATCCCACTAACCCTTATTAATTACCTAAAATGTTCGGCACAATAAACTAATAATATATATATATATATATATATATATATATATATATATATATATATCATATAACAAGATTTGGAAACAGTTTGTTTTTGTTTCCCTATTTTCATTTCTGTGAAACATTGGTTTTCAATATATTTTTCTAATTAATCTTTTACAGGTAGTGGTAAGCCCCTATATTTTTAACTGATCTTTTTTTTTCCCAATTGCCCTACTTGCCCAAAATTCTTCGCACTCCAATTGGCATTTCATTATTTTCTTTTTCTTTTTCTTTTGTTCTGTTGATCAATTATATATATATATATATATATATATATATATATATATAGAATTTTGCCTATTTATATCCGCAATTATGTGATTAGGTTAAGTTTTTGTGGAAAAGTATGACTATAAATATTTTGAAATAAAATAGCCAAAAAATATTTGATAAAAAAAGAGTTACATTAATATCCTAAATTTAGTTCAGAATTACACTTTATACCCTAAAATATTTCCCCCGTCAAGTTAACAGTGTTAATTTTGCCAATAAAATTATAAATTGTTTTGATATCTACTAAATTTTGTTATGCAATTTTTTTTTTGCTAACAAAGGTACTCTTTATTATTATTATTATTATTATTATTATTATTATTTATAATCTTGATCAGATAAATTAAAAATATACATTTATTGATTGTAATATATTCTAGAATAACATCACTTTTCTTTTTAGGTAAATTTATTTTTTGCAAAACATTAAAAAGTTTCACATTTCAATTATTCCATCTCCAATGGCAAAGCTTTTCCTCTACTTTGCAAAAGAGTACAAACCAAAGAAAAACAAAAAATTTATATCTTACTATTATACAAAAACGTAAGGGGAGGGAGAAGTGATGAGAAGGTGACACCTTGGACGAGAACAGTTTACTACTGTTTCTATCTCTTTTTTTTTTTTTTTTTTTTTTGCTTTTTTGGAATCTTTTTTTTTTTTTAAAAAAAACACTCACACACAAATGGGAAAGTGGAGAGGACGAATGCATCTTATTTTTTTTTGGTTCCTTCTTCCTTTTTCTTTTTTTTTTTCACTTTTTTTTTTTCACAATTCACCCTTTTTTTACCCTTCACTCTCTTTTTTAATACTTTTTTTGGTTTTTTTTCTTTTTTTTGGATTTCCTTTAAAAAAAAAAAACACACACACGCAACGGGAAATAGAGAAGAGTAGCAATTTGCTACTGTTCCCATCCTTTTTTTCTTTTAGAGTTTCTTTTTCCTTTTTCTTTTTTTTATTTATTTATTTTTCACCATTCACCTTTTTTTTTTACCCTTTAATTTTTTTTTTACTTCTTTTTTTTACCCTTCAACCCTTTTTTTTTCTTCCTTTTTTTTCACCCTTCACCTTTTTTTCTTTAACCTTTTTTGGGTTTCTTTTTTTTTTTAACTTATTTTTTTTCCACCCTCCACCCTTATTTTTTATTCACTTCCTTTTTTTACTTAACTGTCTCAGTTTGCTATTGTTCCATTTTTTCTTTTACTTCTTTTTTTTTGTTTCTTCTTTTTATTTTTTATTTATTTTTTTATCCTTCACCCTTCTTTTTTTTCCTTATTAATCTATCTCTTCTCCTCTCTCCACTTCTTTTTTCCACTTCTTTTTTTGTTGATTTCACTGTTTTCATTCTTTTAACATATGTATAAAAAGTTAGAAAACTTCTTTCATATTCAATCAGGTATTCTTCTTACAATATGACACATGATCAGTAAGGTTAGAAAAAAATAGAGGAGAGTTAAAATATATTTTTTTACTTTTGAATATAGGTTTTTACCTTTTTATTTTTATTTTTTTCTCAAACTTCATGAATAGTGATTCCTTTATTTTTAAATCACAAATTTTTATTTATTTTTTTTACTTTTTTTCCTCATGACTCCTTTGGGTTTTTTTTTTCATAGGTTTTCTCCTTTTTTTTTTCCCCACAAATAGTCATCCTTTTATTTTTATTATGCTTTTACTCCGTTTATTATTTTTTTTACTTCATTCATTAGTCTTTTTTTAGAATTTCAGTAGTTATTCTTTTTTTTTTCTATTATTGAAATATATTATATTTTTCATTGATTTAAACGATAAATTTAGTTAGATATTGAGTTAATTATAATTTTAATAAGTATTTTATAAAAGAAAATATAATTAACATCTTATAGGTATCCCATGTTAGTGCGGGGTAAAAACTAGTATATATATAAGGAAAGAGGTATTTTAGGATGCCCCTAATGGAGATTGGCTGGTTTGGCAATGTTGGTACCATGATTTGAACTTGGTCTCGTTTTTAACAAGTACTACGCAAGCACAACAACTAGGCCAAGTAAAAATTGTCCCCTCAAAGATCTTTTATTTTATTTTATTTTATTTTATTTTATTTTATTTTTTGACTCATCGACGTATTTCTTTCGCAATAACATTTCCGGAAATGACAAATCTTGACCAAACAAATGCATGGTGAATAGCATATGATATTTGATATACTAAAACATAGAAAAAGTCAAAATTACCAAAGGGGATGATATTATATAGCTTGTTTATTTTACTCTTTACAAATTTATATGCCATACAAGTGGGGTAACATATTTTGAAAAAAAAAAAAAATTTTAAAAAAATGATCTCAACCATTGATTTGATATGAAAAATTGTATTTTGATTTTAACTACGGTTTGATCCGCCGATCAATATTTAATACAAGTTTTTATCCAAATCTAATGAATTTCACATGATCTCTTAAAATCATAGTTATTAAATTTGATTTGCACATTGACTCATGTGTCTTAAATTTATAGTTCAACCGATTAAATTGTTAGGGCAGTGATTCAATAGTTGATTTTTTTATTATTTTTAAATATTTATTTTTTAAATATAAAATATTAATCACAATATTTATTAAAATTAATATAACCATATAATAAAAATTAAGAATATTTTTAAGTGGGGTCAAAATAACCAAAAAGAGGAGATTTTTTTTCCCTATTTTCAAATTTACCCTTAAATTAAAATTATTTTAAAATTTAAAGCAGGTTGAAATAGTCTTTTACATAAAAAAAAAAATTCCCGGGTTATGTAAAAATCAGTGAATCCAATGAATGGAGGGCTAACCTATGGATTTATACAAGTTGATTGCATAAATGATCTAATTGGGTCAACTCTTGACCCGATTCGATTGATGGGCCAATCCAAATTTAATAGCATGCTTCAAATATTACATCACAATTGAGAGAGGAAGAGAAAGTTATATCCTTAAAAATGGAAGAAGATGTTGCATTCACTGATCATGGGGATCAGGGGGACTCAGAGGTGCAGAACAAGTGCCACAAAGGTGTAGTAAAAAAGTTAAGGAAACACGCAGTTTAGAAGGAGGCCTAGAATATCATTCAAGGAAATGCTGTTGGCCAACCCAGTAGAGGAACTGTGGATGAAAATGAGGTTGATCGAATGGAAGAATCAGAGATGGATGAGTTTTTGAATGATGAGGTAGTAGATAAAATTACAGGGCTAATTCCAAGGGTTCAGGTATCGGATGAGAAGCTCAGAGAGCTATGGAGACCATGGAGTCAGCCATTAATAATCAAATTATTAGGGAAGGAAATTGGCTATAATCTCATGAATACAAAGATTAATTCACTATGGAGTAAAGATGGCGCAATGGAACTGATTGATTTAGGAGAAGGTTTCTTCTTGGCTAAATTCTCAACAAAAGTCGATTATTATCATGCTTTAACTGAAGGTCCTTGGTTGATTCATGATCATTATGTGACAGTGAGGAGGTGGCACCCTTGGTTCCATGCCCAAAAGGCCAAAGTCACATCTACAGCGGTATGGGTCCGCCTTCCTCAGTTACCAATTGAGTTCTTTGAAGAGGAAGTTCTTTTTGAAATAGGCAAAGCTATTGGCAAGCCGTTAAAAATTGACAGTAACATTGCAAATGCACTTAGAGAGAAGTTTGCCAGAATTTGCATAGAGGTTGATTTAGATAAGCTTCTGATCTCAAGGTCATGTATCAGGAATAGGGTGCAGAGGATTGAATATGAGGGACTTCACACCATTTATTTCTCATGTAGGAGAGTGGGGCATAATAGCGCTAATTGCGATGAGTTTAAGGCGAAGGAAGCCATGGTGATCCAAGAGACTCAGTCGGAAGTGTCCAGGGAAAGTGGTTTTTCGATGAACAGTAAGGAGGATAGGGATCAAGGATTGGGGCCATAGATGATAGTCACTCGAAAACAAAAATTTCGTAGAAATGGAAATCAAATTGATAAAGGGGTGAAAGGTCCTTACCAGAACAACAGATTTGCCAATTTCTAGAAAGTCAACGAGTCCTCGGAAGATGTGCATCAACATCAGAGCAGGGTCTGTGAGGAGACAGTTGAGAACGCTGATATGGGACAATTTACAGGTGCCAACCATGGAAAAGGTAAGCGTGTTGGAAGCGGAGGAGCAATCAATATCCATTTTGGGTAATTTTTTGACAGTGCAAAGAAATCGAAGATAGAGGAAGCAATTGGGGCAAAGAGATGAGGAGGGAGAAAAAGACTTATTGTAGAATCGAAAATCCTGAGAAGATAAGGATGAGAGGTGGGCTTGTGGACTTGGGCCTAAATAGTGTTCTGATGAAAAACAAGGGCCCGATTGAAAACTTGGGCGAGCAACGGTCCATAGAGGAATGCTTGGGCCTAGGCTTGGGTCCAGAAAATTATGGAGATCGAGAATTACTTGAAAAAGTTTGTGAGGCCCTTAGGAATCCAACGGGAGACTTTAGCCCGGTTGAGGATGATGTCCAAATCTTTGATCTAGGCGAAGTTGGCCCTATTTTGGACCCTAGGATTTCAAATACAACGATCACTTCTCAGTGTCAAGGAGAGCAATCCATTGAGAGTGGTGGGACAAGTTGGTTCAGTGGAGATGCAAGAGCAGAAGGATCGGGGTGCCAGAAGGAAGAGGGCATGGATTGTGCTGATTACTGAGGTCGGTTAATTTTTAGCTTTATCTCCCAATGAATTGTAAAATCATGTCTTGGAACTATAGGGGTGTTGGCAATGGTAGGTTCAGGAGGGTGTGCAGGGAGTTGGTTAGGAGGCAGGAGCCCGATATTCTATGCTTGCTAGAAACCAAAGTCGGGTCCAGCATATTCCGAAGTTTCTTAACCAAGCAGGGGTTAGAGGTGTTTTTGGGGTTGATACAAATGGTTTTAGAGGTGGGCTTTGGCCCAAAAGGAACAAAAACAAGGTAGAGATCCAGGTTACTCTCCATTCTTATCAGTGGATCCACCTGAAAATTAAGGTAGGAAACTGCAGTTGGTGGCTTACCTGTGCTTATGTTCAGTCGTATGAGAGAGATAAGGAAATTTTCTGGAAGGAGATGATGTAGATTGCTTCAGGTATAAGTGAGTCGTGGTTTGTGATGGGGGATTTGAATGATATTGCTTGTAGCAGTGAGACGACCGGTAGAAAGGATAAGAATTGGAGAATAATCTCCAAGTTTAGAAACAGATGGTTGGAATGCAACCTCCAGGACTACAAGGCTGGAGGGAACAAGTTCACTTGGACAAGAAGAAAGAATGAGAAGATAGTTCTTCAGGAGAGACTTGATAGAGTCTTAGGGAATATAGAAGCTTTTTCCACTTTCCCTGAGATGAAAATTCTGAATCTCCCTTGCTTTCATGGGGATCATAGTCCTATTATCCTTCACACCAATCTCATCCCAATTTCAACAATGTTTTTGCTAAATCTTATGATAGTGGGGAGGGTTTTTTGTGATAGGCTATCAAGAATATAGTGGCCGAGTTCAAGATTTGGAACAAAATGGAGTTTGGAAACATCTTCAGTATGAAAAGGAAGTTGGAAGCTAGATTGAGCGGTATTCAAAGGGCGAAGAATTTCGGTATTTCAAAAAACTTGCAGAAGCTAGAATTAACCCTTCAGCAGGAGTATAACAAAGTCTTAGATCAGGAGGAGCTATTTTGGCTACAGAAATCTAGACTTAATTGGACAAGGGATGGAGATAGGAACACAAAATTTTTCCATCTTATTACAAAGCTAAGAAGACACGCCAATAGGATCGTAACTTTAAAGGTGGGGGAGAATTGGAGCATTGATCAAGAAGTAATCAAGAGTCATGTGCGAAATCTTTCCATCTTATTACAAGGGATGGAGATAGGAACACAAAATTTTTTCATCTTATTACAAAGCTACGAAGACACGCCAATAGGATCGTAACTTTAAAGGTGGGGGAGAATTGGAGCATTGATCAAGAAGTAATCAAGAGTCATGTGTGAAATCATTTTGTTAATCTTTTCAGAGGAAGGGAGGTGGCTCACCCTAGCGACAGATTCTTGAGACTAATTAGGAAGTTCGATCAGAGGCATCACGATGGCCTAACCAGAGCTGTGGAGGAGGATGAAGTGAAACAAGCTCTCTTCTCCATGCAGTCCTTAAAAGCCCCTGGACCAGATGGGCTTCAACTGGTCTTCTATAAAAAAACAATGGTAGGTAGTAAAGGACTCCCTTGCAGGTTTGTGAATGAAGCCATGAGAGATGGTTTTTTCTACAATGCGATTGCGGATGCTCACATAATCTTGATCCCGAAGATTGAGAGCCCTTGCACAATTAATGACTTCAGACATATAAGTCTCTTAAATACTTCCTATAAAGTGTTAACCAAAGTGATTGTTCAAAGACTTAGACCCCTGTTGATAGAGGTAGTTGGGCATCATCAGAGTAGTTTTCTTCTGGGCAGGGGAACGACAGGAAACATCGTAATAACCCAAGAGATTATCCATTCTTTGTGTAAATCTAGGTCGAAGAAGTATGACATGATTCTTAAGATCGATCTTAGGAAAGCATATGATAACGTTTCGTGGAGTTACTTGGGGAAGGTCATGTTGGATGCTAATCTACCAGTGGCATTGATTAGACTGATTATGCATGTTGTGACTTATGGAGGGACTGCGCTTATTTGAAATGGAGAGGTTTTCCCTCAAATGAAGACGAGTCAGCGGTTAAGACAAGGTAACCCCCTCTCCCCGTACCTCTTTATTTTGGTGATGGAGAGACTCTCTTACATGATTGAGGAGAAGATCAATAAGGATAGGTGGAATCTTGTGTAAGGGTCAAGAAATGGTCCCCGAATTTCTCATCTATTTTTAGCGGATGATCTCTTACTCTTTGCTGAAGCGGAGCAGCTGAACTTAAGCGCTATAATGGACTGCCTGAGGGAGTTTTCAACTGAGAGTGGGTTGGAAATGAACCATTCTAAATCTAGGATTTGGTTCTCTCCGAAAACGCCCTGGACAACTAAGATCCCTCTCTCTGCTGTGTGCAAATTCCCCAAATCATCTTGTGGGAGGGAAAGCAAGGGCCTTGAGCACTACAGGAAGGTGAGGAAGGATTTCTATAATCACTTGGTGGAGAAAGTCAAAAGCAAGCTGAGCAACTGGAAAGCAAGGGCCTTGAGCACTACAGGAAGGAAGACTCTCATCCAAGCCATTTCCACGGCCATCCCAATGTACACCATGCAGACGGCTTGGGTTTCTAGGGAGAGTTACGCCAAGTTAGACAAAATCAATAGAAATTTCCTGTGGGGGAGCAAGGAAGGGGAGAGGAAGATTCACTTGGTTAATTGGAATGCTGTGTGTAATAGCAAAAAGCAGGGCAGTCTGGGCATCCGCAAGATGTGGGAAAGCAACACAGCAATGCTCGCAAAGCTGGGTTGGAAGGTGATGAAGGAAGAGGACTCTCTTTGGTGTTAGGTTCTTAGAGCTAAATACCTCAATAGAGTTAGTTTGCTCGACTACAGAAGAGGAGTGGGTGGATCTAGTATTTGGAGAGGCATTTTAAATTGTAGAGATTGCTCAAGAGTTGGCATCAGGTGGAGAGTGGGAAATGTGTAAGATATCAATTTTTGGAGAGATAGGTGGGTAGGCAAGGGAAATATTTTGATGAATGCTATCCAACCTCAGGAGAGAGTCTTGCCGAATTTCAAAGTTGGTGAGTTCATTATGGTGAGGGTAGGTGGAGAATCAAGGATCTTAGGAGATGGATTTATAAAGATAAGATCGAGGAGATTAGTGGTATCATAGTCACCAGAGCGGGTGCGCAAAGGGATGTCATGGTGTGGGGAGAAACCAACAATGGGGTCTTTTCGGTGGCCAGTGCAGATAATCTTGTGGTTGGTAACCAGTTGTCCATCTCCCAGAATGAAAGAGAGTCGTGTAGGGTTTGGAGTTCTAGGATTCCTGAGAGAGTGAAGATTTTTCTTTGGACAATAGTTTGGGGCAGACGCCTTACCAATGCAGAAAGAAAAAGAAGAGGTCTCACTAATGAAGACTCCTGTCAGTTATGTAGGGAGGGTGAGGAGACTCTGATCCATGCTCCTAGAGACTGCAGGGAAGCAAAGGAAGTGTGGCATTCCATTAAGTTTGTCCGCGAGGGTAGTGAGGAGTTCTGGGAGGCCCTTATAGTTAACTGGTTAATGAGAGTTTGGGAGACAAGAAGGGTACTATGCAATGGAAAGAAGGAGTTCTTTTTGCTACTATTGTGTGGAACCTTTGGAAGAGAAGATGCCTAAGGGTGATGGAAAACAAATTGGACAACAATAATGCTCTGTTAAGGAATATCAATGCCATCTATACGTATTAGCTTCAGGCTTTTGAGGTTAATCATAGAAAGAAAGATGCTCGGGGTGTTTGGGTTAAGTGGATGCCACTGGAGGAAGGGAAGATCAAGCTGAATTCAGATGGCATGGTAGATCCCCTGTCCAATAGAGCTTCTGTAGGTGGTTTGTTAAGAAGAGAGGATGAGAGCTGGATTAAAGGATATATGGTGAATATAGGTAAAGCTGATGTCTTAACTGCAGAGCTGTGGGGTCTTAGAGAAGGTTTGAAGATTGCAAAGGACTTACATTTGAACAATCTTCAAGTGGAGTTGGACTGCCTTACTTTAATCCATTTTCTGGAAAATCAATCTCAGGAGAACCATCCTTTATATACTACTATCATTGAGTGTAGAAACCTTCTGGCCATGCTTGGAGTTTCTAGAGTTATGCATGTGTTTAGGGAGGGAAACAGTTGTGCTGATCGTCTTGCTGCCTTGGGAAGAGATGGCTCTAAAGGAGTGACTATTTTGGAGCATCCTCCATTGGAGCTCTCCAATCTTCTAAACAGTGACATGTGCGGTTCTGTAAGGAAACGTTTGGGTAGCTTTTCCTCCTGCGCTGGGGAGCTCTCCTGTGCTTTGTAGGGTCTTGGCTTTTTCTTTGTTTTGTTTTCTTCTTTTCCACCAAAAAAAAAAAAATATTACATCACAAATGGCACACCACCCTTTAAAGGAACATAAATGGTGATAAAAATTGGGGACAAAGATTGGATGAGTGATAAAGCACAAAATACAAAATTAAATAATAAAATAAACAAAAAATGGAGGTATTTTAGAACACCTCTATTTTCTCTGCGTGTGGTCTTGGTTGTGTGTGCGTGTGGTGGTACCATAATTTGACCTTTAGCCCGTGGCTTGATTCCCACATGGGGCCATGACCACTGGACCAGTAGCTCTATAGTGGATTGCTTGTCCCTTGTATAATTTTTTATCAAAATCCATGAGGCATTGAACAACTGTGGGAAAACTGTCTTTAAAATAGGATTTGTAGGTGATTAAATTATATTAATTGAAATATAATTTTAAATACCAATGATATTATCTTCTCCCTCTACATTCCATCACACGTTAGTCACTAAGAAAGGAACAGCTTGCCAAAATTTTATAAGAAAAAGAAAATGAGAGAAAAGGTTTAAAATTTTGTACACCTGTCTTTCCATATATATATATCTTTTACACATGCATAACAACTCATCTAAATATAGAGTTGAGTATTACACGACACCATTTTTGATTTCAATATCCCAAATCGTGACATTTACGATATATTTAGAAGTTTTAGAAAGAAAAGAAAAAATTAATTATGAGAAAAAGGAAAACAAGAGAAAATTATAATTTCTTTTTTATTTTATTTGAGAGTTTTATGAAAAAAAAAAAAGAAATAAGATTTATTAAAAATAAAAAATTTTAGTTTCAGTTTTTAAATAATAAATTTGGTATATCTATGAGACATTTTTTTCCTCTCATTTTCTTTTCTTTTCTTCCCACTTTTGTAAAGAAAATTTTCGATATTAAAAATTATTCAATTTCATTTCTTTTCTTTCCACATAAAACTTCCAAACGAAAGAAAATAATTAATTTTCTCTCATAATTTTTTCTTTTCTTTCCAAAATTTTCCATCCAAACATACTGTTAGATAATGGGTCATTAGGGTTATTTTTATTTTTTATTTTGGAAAAAAGAAACAAAAATAGGAAGAGAAGGTGTTTTCGAATACTTCTATTTGTTATTGATTAATACCATAGTTGTGAATTTCATAATACCATTGACCATATTGATTTTACTAATAAAATGAAATATCTTATTACCGGAACATTTCAACATACTACATCAGGGTCCTATAAAATTAAAAATATATATATTTACACACAAAAAATTGGAAGTAATAATTTAAAATTAATGAAAAATAAATTCTAAAGTTCATATAGTTATAAAATATTTAAAATAAAATTTAAAATAATACAACATGAATAAAATATCAAAAATCAAAGGGTAAATTACAATTTATTCCTCATGGTTTCATTTAAAATCACGTACTACCTCTATATTTCAAAAATATTTAAATATACCTCTATGGTTTTCAAAATAGTGGAAAGTAACAGAAATGGTCAGATTTCATGGAGATCGAGAAGGTGCGGAAAATGCTGATGAAGGAATGGACAAGGAATTTAAAATTAAATGAATTACCTCTTGTTCTCGATGTCCAATAGCACAGTAGTTTTGAATTGGAATGGTTGAATCACATGCCTTGGTCAGGCGTGGAATCACAGATTAGAAACCACACATTCGCCACAACCCAAGTTTTAGATGATTTTTTTGCTCAGAACTCTTCACAAAGGGTCATTTACAGATGCAAAAACAGAGACCTGAATGCTCTATTTTTTTTTCTCTCTCTCTCTACCCTTTTCTTATTCTTCACACTTTCTTGTGTGTTCTTTTCTTCTCCCACCCAGCCACCTATTTATAGGAATGCAATGAAACTTCTTCAACAAGCTTCAATCCTCAGACGATGGCAAAAAGGTAGTGAAGAAAGAGAGTGATCAATTTGAAATTCTCTTGCTCTTTTTGGTGGAGGAGGAAGTGGGTTAGATTATGGGTCGGTCCATCATGGGCGCCTGTCCGTCCATATCTTCCAACATCTCCCACTCGCACATGATAGCACGAATCCATCCAAACTTTCTTTAGATTCAACTCTATGAAATCATCATTTTTATACAAGAAAATGGGTCGTGCGACTTACGAGTACATCATTTGCACTTGGGAACCCAAGCTATGCACTTGTTAGGGATAATATAGTGGTTACTATCTGGAAAAATGTATAGAATATCTTTGTGTCTCATTGTGTCCCAAACTCATTTTGTTACACTATCAAAGTATACTCAATCTCTCAAAGGTCATACTTGATCTCAACAATTCATCATTTATTCACAATTATATCTCAACTCCCAAAAAAGAAAACATAATTGGTTGACTAATGAATGCATATAAAGGGTGTAATCAAAATAGTCTTCCTTTCTGCTGACATGTTACTTAATAATAAACAAACTACTTTCCCAACACGTTTGATTGTTTCTTATAATCATGTTTGATTTGGTTTTTCGGAACGTGCTGGGAAGGCAGTTTGTTTATCATTGAGTAACATGTGGGCAGAAAGGAAGACTATTTTGGTTACACCCTTCATATGCATTCACTGGTCGACCAATTATATTTCCTTTTTGGGAGTTGAGATATAATTGTGAATACATGATGAATTATTGAGATCAAGTATGACTTTTGAGAGATTGAGTATACTTTTAACAAAATGAGTTTGGGACACAACGAGATACAAAGATATTCTATACATTTTTCTACCGCCCACATGTTACTTAATGATAAACAAACAGATTTCTCAGCACGTCCTGGAAAACCGAATCAAACATGAATATAAGTAACATGCTAAAGTAGCAAACATCTGTTTATCACCTTGTAACATTGTCTAAAGTCACATAGGGCACCATTGAAGGAACTCATAAGTGAGGAGACAGAGATTTTCATAAAATAAAAGTCACTCACTTTTCTTATTCGGTCGTCTCTAGCACATGCGGTATGAAACATATGCCATGGTGAAAAACTCTCTGTACCCATTGTACAAGAGCATATGTCTTTTTATCTCATAATAAAACCACCATATGGTTCTTAACTCAAACGCCATCATACAAGCGCTTAGCCCGAGGTTTTAATAGTTTGCTATCTTAAGCGTCTTATTAAAATCTCGCATTCAACTTTTAACCAAGGTTATATGATTGTGGGCTATCATATTCGGTCTATCATTGATGCCTCATTCTGACTCATATCAAGACAATTTTTCTAATATTATATTAATCTTGACTTTACTAGTGCTATTCTGCAGCTCACAAATCAAGAGTGTAACATTCTCACAGTGTTTGAAATGGTTACTCGTATGAGAGAGTTGACCTAATGTTTGGCGACTAGTGCTAATAACAAATCAGATGTAAATAACAAACAACACATGTCTCTCATATAAATATGAAATATTTATATCATTGTCTCAATATTTACAACATCTCATTATAATCTACGCAATTCCAGAGCCTTAACATGATACAAGAAGACATCTCTAGGAATTAGTTTAGTAAGATGGTCCGGAACCATCTTATACGTAACTATATATTGTAAAATCACTTCCTTTTGTGCTATAATATCCCTGATAAAATGATATTTCATGTCTATATGCTTTGTTCTGTCATGATACTCGGGATCCTTCGTATAGTCTATCGCCACTTAACTATCACAATTGATCCTTACACGTATTGAGGCATTGGTAACTATTCGCAGATTCTCCAAAAATCTTTTAAGCTAAATAGGATTTTGGACAGTTGTTGTACATGCAACAAATTCAGCCTCCATAGTGGATAATGTTATGCAAGTCAATTTCTTGCTGCTCTAAGATATGGCGCCATTACTTAGCAAGAACACATATCCCGATGTGGATTTTCTTTTATCTAGGTCATCACTCCAATCTGCATTAGTGTAACCTACCAAATGTAGATCATTACCCTAATAGCATAAAGTATAATTAGTGGTAACTTTCAGATATTTTAATATCTTCTTTACCACTCACCAGTGAGTTGGTCTAGGATTTGACTGATATCTGCTTACCAATCCAATTACATAGTAAATGTCAGGATGGGTACATATGATGGCATACATTAAACTCCCTATGGCACTGACATATGGAACTCTTTTCATACATTTCAAATCTTGCGGAGTTTTAGAACACATATCTTTGTTAAGGGTTTCACCTTTTGTAATTGGCGTGTCAATAGGTTTGCAATCCAACATATGAAATCGTTTCAAGATTTTCGAAATATAAGGTTCCTGTAATAAAGTAAGAAACTTCTCTAAATGATTTTTTTGGATTTTCACACCAAGTATGTAAGTTGCTTTACCCATATCCTTTATTTTGAAATTTAAAGATAACCACTCTTTAATGGCAATGATAACACTTAAATTATTCCCAACCAATAAGATATTATCCACATAAAGTTATCTTCCAACTACTTTATATTAACATAATAGTCTTCCTTAATCATTGTGAACCCATATGTAACTATGGTTTGATGAAATTTTAAATACCATTGTCCAGATGATTGTTTAAGGCCATAAATCAATTTTTGGAGTTTGTAAACTTTGCGCTCCTGATCTTTAATAATGAAACCTAGAGGTTGCTCCATGTAGATTTTCTCATCAAATTCTCCATTAAGAAAATCAATTTTAATATCCATTTGATGTAACTCAAGATCCAAATGGGCAACAATAGTAACGATAACGCGTACTGAAACAAACCTCACAACAGGCGAAAAGGTCTCTTTATAATCTATACCTTCCTCTTGGGTATAGCCCTTAACAACCAAACGTGTCTTAAATCTTTCAACAGATTCATCTGCCTTACGTTTAATTTTGAGAACCCATTTGTTTCCAATAACTTTACGCTCTGGTGGCAGATTAAATAAGTCCTAGACCTGATTTGATTTCATAGACTCCATTTATTCTTTCATTACCTTTACCCATTCTGCCTTATTAATTGATGAAATAGCTTCTTTAAATGTTTTAGACCCATTTTCATCAAGTAGAGCTATCATAAAAGTTTTCCCTTCAATCTCAGATCGACGATGGGGAATACTTTTATGAGTACTTCTCCGCAATTGAATTTTCTGTGAAATTGGTTCATTTATTGGAATGTTACTCCCACTAGGTTCAAGGGAATGAATTATCTCATCATTTCTCACTATTGAACTATTTGGAACGTCAATAATATCAGGATCTCACATCTCATATAAAATAAGATCCTTATCAATTTCGCTCCTCGATGGAATTTCATTTTCTAAGAATATGACATCTCTCAATTCTATTTCAGTTACACTTCCATTCTCGTGTTCTCCAATGAACATATATCCTTTCAAATGTTCAGAGTATCTAATGAAGATAAATTTCTTTCCTCTAGGATCCAATTTCCCATATTTATGGTTTGTATTATGAACATATGCTGCTGACCCCAGGGCTGCAAACCACTTAGATTAGACTTTCGACCTTTCCAAAGTTCATAGTGAGTGGAAGTAACTGATTTAGAAGGCACCAAGTTAAGTATGTAGGCAGTAGTCAAAAAAGCATCTCTCCAATAGGAGATTGGTAAATTCGCTTACGCCATCACTGATCTAACCATATCCAGCAAGGTTCTATTCCTCCTTGCTGCAACACCATTTTGTTACGGAGTGCCAGGAATAGTTAGCTATCTAATTATCCCTTTTTCATCACATAGATTCTAAATTAATCTGACAGATACTTATGTTTACGATCTGTACTTATCGTTTTAATCGTTTTGTTTAATTAATTCTCAACCATCCTCAAATATGGTTTAAAGCAATTCAATGCTTCTGACTTATGGGAAATTAAATAAATATGACCAAAATGACTAAAATCATTGATGAAAGTGATGAAATAGAATGCTTCATGCCTTGCTCTCACGCCTTGCTCTCACATTCATTGGACATAAATATTAGAATGGATTAATTGTAATGGGAAGTTTACTCTGATTCTCTTACCAAATGGCTTTCTTGTTGTTTTTGCTATTAGACAATGTTCACATATTGGTAAATTTACTTTTGAGACACTGCCCAAAAGTCCCTCTTTGACTAGCCGTGTATTCTTTCTTGCCCAATATAGCCTAATCTAGCATGCCATATATTTGTATCCATATTATAGTTATCAATTGATGCAATCAAAGAAAAACACCTATCATGATTTTTATTACTCTATACTACATCTAGTATAAGAAAATCATCTATAAGTTATGCGGAACCAACATATTCAGTGTCAAGATAAATATATACAGCATCACTATGAAAGGTCATATTAAAACCCAAACGCATGAGGGCAATAACTTACACAAGGTTATGTCGAATATATAGTGTATACAACACAATATGTAGGAACAAAGTGCGGCCACCTTCAAAAATCAATTTACAAGTCTCAATGCCTTTTACAGCAACCCTGATATTGTTTCCTACATATATTCATTTTGAATTAATCGCGATTTGACGATATTCGACAAACGATCTTCTGTCTCTAGCTACGTGATCCGTTGCTTATGAGTCCAGAGTCCAAAAAGGATTCGATTCAGCGAGCATAACAGTACTAGAAACACAAATATCATATGAAAAAGATCCGAGCAATACCTTCTTAAGCTCAGTGCATTCATGAGCATAGTGGCCCAACTTGACACAATTATAACATATTTGATTGCTCTTATCCTTTTTCTTTCCACCGTGCTTACTTCTCTTGCGGTGATCAGTTTGGGTTTTCTTAAAACTTGAAATGCTTTTTTTTTTAATAACCTCTTGTTTTTTGCATGTTTGGAGTTAAAACCCCTGTTTGAACTGGACTTAGCAACATAAACCTGTTCGAAAGATCTAACTGCCTCTAGGCGTTCATCTTCCATTTCAATATGACTCTTTACATTCTCAAATGTTTTAATTGTAGGATTGTGAGTCATAATCATTTTTATTGGCTCCCAACTCTAAGAAAGCGATCTAATGATATCTTGTATTTGTTGCTTATCTGTCAATGAATGTCCAGCTAATTTCAATTCATTAATCATGTTTGACATCTCTCTCATATGCTATTTTATTAAGTGATGTTGCTTTTTCACGTAAGTGTCAAACTTGATTATAAGCTGCCTCAGCTTGGTAAATAAAGTTACTCCAAACTTTGATTTCAAAGCATTCCACATCTCTTGTGCTGTTTGGTATATCTCGAATTCAGCCATTAGATCATTTTGCTTACAGCTCAGTAACATAATGCGAGTGTAACTGTTTTTCTTTTTTCAGATCTTGTATGCCTCATGATCTTTCTGAAATTGAGGAGTATCACCAAACTCTGGTTCTTTCATGGTATGATGTAGAGTTTCTAAACATTCTTGCTTTTCAAGAATATACTAAACTCTTCGATACCAAATATCGAAGTTATCACTATTTAATTTATCGCCCTTATTCAACTTAGCCACTATATTCTTTGTTGCAACAGTTATTTTTCTCTCTATAAGACGTATAGACATTAGTACAAGGTAGCACTGGAATACGTTAACTGTAATATATCATTGAAATAATATTTACTAGATATAGATAATACAAGATCGAAAGTTCGCATAGCTCCCAATCATCTCTTGAAAACTAAGATATCTAAGAAAATTTATCTCAATATATATGTGCTAAATTGTAGGCTTAGGAGTCTCAACTCAACTATCTCATACTCCCACTGAGATAAAAATCCCGCACATATGGTATAAAATACATACATTTCATATATTTCAAGCATGTGTAACAATCATGTATTAATAATTATAAAATATTTATATGCCATAAATAAAAAAATATATATTTATAACTATACTGCATGAACTTGTTAACACTGCAAATAATTGTGGTGTAATGGCTAAGCTTATTCAGCTATCCCATTCCATGCCCGAGTTCGAATCTTTATACAAGCAATGCATTAATATCAAATCAGATGACCATTGGACACGTGCACATGTTATAGTCCAGTAGCTAAGGCTCTTAATTCTTATGCATGCCCAAGTTCGAATCCAACTACGTTTGGTTTTTGACCTTATTCTTTTTTTTTAAAGGTTGCTAGATGTGTTATTGCATGCGCCATTGCCTTCCCAAATTTAAACTTAACGTACGCACATAATTTCTTTTCACAGAACAGAGTTATTCAACAAGTCATGTTTGGGTTTTATTTTCTCACAATCCAGAAGTCCATTTTAGACATATAATATATCGTTGGAAAGTTTGTTCCAAGTAGAAGGCAAACATATAAATTGTTCTCATAAAAGGAGTCATACAGGTCATAGAAATTCGACGAATACAGCCAATTGCAATGGTTTGAAAATTGAATTTCTCAATGTACGGGTTGAATTTTGTCATAAAACTTTGCAATGAGGTTCATAAGCATGTGATAAAGGTGTGTGCAAAGTTTGTGATTGCAGAATGACCATAGGAAAAACTGCCATTAAAGCACTCTCAAGTTTCACAAAATTCCAACCATAGCAACTCTCTATAAACTCGAATTCAACCTTTTTGGTTTTGATACCAGTGAAGGAATGAACAAGGAATTCAAAAAAAAATGAATTACCTCTTGTCCTTAGTGTCCAACAGTGCAGTGCAGCGGATTCAGATTAGAATGGTTGAATCATATGCTTTGGTCAAGCGTGGAATCACAGATCAGAAACCACACACTCGCCATAATCCAAGTTCTTAACTGATTTCTTTGTTCAAAGCTTTTCACAAAAGGTTATTTCCGGATGCAAAAACAAAGACCAGAATGCTCTATTTTTTTCTCTCTCTCTCTCTACCCTTTTCTTATTCTTTACACTTTCTTGTGTGTTATTTTCTTCTTCCACCTAGCCACCTATTTATAGGAATGCAATGAAGCTTCTTCAACAAGGTTCAACCCTCAGGCGATGGTAGAAAGGTGGTGAAGAGAGAGAGTGATAAATTTGGAATTCTCTTACTCTTGTTGGTAGAGGAGAAGCGGGTTGGATTCCGGGTCAGCCCATCACGGGTGCCTGCCCATCCATGGCTTCCAACAGCTGAGTTAATGCATAAGATTAATTTTTCCTCTCTCTCTCTCTCGCTCTCTCTCTCTCATCTTTAACCTCTAACACACCAAAAAAAAAAAAAAAACTCTCACTTTCTCTCTCTCTTCCCTCATTCATCTTCAACCTCCGGTATGCCCAAAAAAAAAAAAAATCTTCACTCTATCTCTATCTCTATTACTCTATTCATCTTCAACCTCCAACACAATCAATGGAAGAATAAAAAAAAAAAACCTCTCACTCTCACTCTCTCTCTCCCCCTCTCCCTTCCCCATCTCTCTTCCCCTATTCATTTTTAACCTCCAGCAAACTCAGAAAAAAAAAAAAAAAACTCTCACTCTCTCTCTCTCTCTCTTCCTTGTTATCTTCAACATCCAGCACACCCAAAAGGGGGAAAAATCAATCTCTCTCCCTAACATTTTCTCTCTCCCCTGCTCTCTTTCTATAATTGTTATCGGTTCCTTTACCAATAACTCTTTCTCTCTTTCTCTCCCCTTATATTTCTCTCTTTATTAAACTTTACTCAAACTTTAAAACTATCTGAAAGCTCTCTCTCTCTACAGCAATGAATACAAACCCTAAAACCTTCCTAGTTCTCTCCTCCATCATATCCAAAGTTTCTTCCTCTCTCTCTCTCTCTCTCTCTCCTCTTTTACCACAGCAGCGAGCCCCCTCTTCTCTCATCTCTCTCCTTTCCTCTCCTCTGCTTTTGTGATTATCATATCCTCTCTCCTCTCGTCTCCTCTCTACTCTCTCTTCTCTCTCTCTCTCTCTCTCCTTCTCTCTTCTCTCTCTTTCCTCCCCTCTTCTCTCTCACCATTAGCAGCCATAGCCCATCTGCATCTGCAAATATCATCTATGTATTATCTACATTTGCGATGAAAGAGATAGAGAGAGTGGCAAATTTGGGTTAGAATAAAGAGGAGATAGAGAAGACAGAGAAGAGAGGAGAGAGGAAAGAAGACGACCCTATAGAGCTTCTCCATGACAGCCATGGTTACTACTGCCAAGAGAGGAGATGAGAGAGAAGAGAGGATATGAGTTTTAATAAGGGGGTATAATAGACATTTTATATGTCTTCATTACATCTCCATTAACTTTGTGAGGTGGCGTTTGATTCACATTTAGAAATCAGAATTGGAATTAAAATAAAAAATCTTAAGAATCAGAATTGAATTTGAATTCCAATATCATCTGTTTGGTTCAAATTCTAGAATGGATATGATTACCATTGTTCATATTTAGTTTAATATCTTTTGGAATGAAAATTCTGTAATTGTCAATTTTGCCATTAATAAAAAATGTTAAATTTTATTTTATTTTTTAAATTAAAATTAAAATTATCATCTATTTTATTTTATATTATTTTCTTTAATTTAATTTAATTTTTTAATTTTATAAAAAAAAAAGCATGCTCCTTCTTTCTTTTTCCAAAATACTACAAGGTATTTTTCAAAAATTTTTCTGGGTCAAGTTACTTCAGTTTTTTACAATTTTTTTAGATTATTTTCGATTTTAAATTCCCTTTTCTCTGAAAAAACAATGAAGAAGAAATTCCATCATATAATATGTGAAAATTCGGAAGAGTAATATTTCAATATATCTTAAAACTCTTTTTATAAAAAAAATTACATAATTAAAAGATATAACGTTTACTAAAAAATTAAAGTAAAAAATAAATTTTTTTATTAAAAAAACATAAATGGATAAAAAAAATGAAAAATATTCTTCTTTGTCACTCTCACCCAAAACCATTGCTTCCACTGAACTCTTCTCCATAGTCTTCTTTTCATTTTCATCGCCATCTTCTTCATTAGAACTTTTCACCTTCTTTGTCCTATTTGCCCTGCGTTTCTATTTTCCATTTTCATTGCCTTATTCATTCACCTTCTTCTTCCGATTTCTCAGAACTCTTCATGTTTCTTTCTCCAATCTCATCTCCTCCTTATTATTCATCCTCTTGACTTGCCTCTTTCTCTATTCCATTTATCTTCACTTGCCTCATTCTCATCGCCATCTCCAACATGGTTGCTTCACCTGGTTCTAGGGCTTTTGTTAGGGTTAATTCTTTTGGATTTTGGGGGGAGAGAGAGGGAGGCAACCCCTCATCGCTAGAGAGAGAAAGAAAGAGGCAAGAGTTCACCACAAAAGGTGAAGAGAGAGAGAGAGAGACGGGGTGTGATGGGTAAGTTTTAGAAATTGAGAGCGAGAGAGAGAGAGAGAGAGAGAGAGAAGAGAGAGGGGAAGGGAGAGAGATGGAAGGGCAAACAATCGCGCAAGAAATTTGTTTTGGGTTGAGAGATGAGTTTCGATCGAAACCCATCATTTTACTTGGATTTCATGAAACTCATATATTGAGAGTTTCATTTCTATAACGTAATTCTCATTCTATTAATTCAAATAATTGGTATGAGTTTTATTTCCATTCTTAAAATTCATATCTTTTAACCAAACACTGCCTATACTTCTATCAAATTTTCACTTTTTAAAAATCATAGGAGAATATTTGAATATTTTTGAAATATAAGAATATTATGTGGTTTTACGTGAAATCACGGGGAATAAATTGTAATTTATCTAATATCAAATAATAAAGAAAATTTAAACATACAATAACAAATAAGTTGTAAATTTTATCTTTATCATTCATGGATAAGAAACTTAATTTTGGGGCCACATAAATGGTAAATCTTCATCTAGAAAATCAGGGGATCATACCTTCAACCAGGCTCATTTTTTAAATCAAAATGATTTTCATCATCCTCTATAGTCAAATTTGACAATGGTGCGTCAATGACAATAACATTAGGTTAAAAAATCTGAAAAGATACAAGTGCAAGCAGATTGGTATTTGGTCAGTATTTTCAAGATGGGCCGTTATTTAAATCCAGATGAAATGAATTCATTTCAATATCATATCATATCATATCATATCAGTACGAGAAATATCAATTATATTGTAAAGTAACTAATGACATTGACAATTATGATTAATACTAAACCTAATTGTGCTTTTAGGTATGTAAAGAAAATACAAAAAATAATATTGCATTCGTGTTCTTGATTATTGTTCTATAAGAAAAGTCAGGTTGAGATTTGAACCTGGGATCTCCAGGTTGGGAGAAGGGATTGTGACCACTAAACTGTCCTCTTAAGAGCCTATAAAATTGTTTTTGTAGCTGAAGAAAGGTATCATTTCACCATATGAGATTGCTTTTGTTAAGTTCTATATTTGATGGAAATGATAGTCAGACGGTGTCAATGAGATTGCTTAAGGAATTTGATTGTGGAAACGTATGCGACTGCCATGCCTAAGAGTAGTTCTTGGAATGATGCTAAGATAGGATGCTAAATTTCATAGGATTGCGAAAACCCTCTATATGGTATGCCCATCCACATCATTGTGCTACACCCACAATGGAACTTGACTAGCATAATGAATATGATAGCACTGACCAAAAGAGTCAAAAACCAAAAACTAAATTCGATATGGCACAAATTAAAAGCATATAATGGTATACATGGTAAAATATTTTACTATTTAAATAATTGGCTTTGTGTATGTAACATTGATCTTTTTTTTTAAAAAAAAAAAAAATCCAAATTCAAACTCCATAAAGAAGGAAGGAGGTTTTAAAATCAAATGCAAAATTTGTTTCATATAATAAAGGTGATTTATAAATTATTACACTAATTTTATAATTTGTTGGTATGCATAAAAAGTAAAATTTTCACCCCTAAGGATATAGATTATATATCATGCTCATCACCATTGGGGTTGCATAAAAAAAGTCAGCCAAGTAAGATGAGATTTTATTCAAAATTGGGTTTGCATAAAATATTACAAAAGGTGGGGTAGGGAGGTATTTTTGAATACCTCTATTTGCAATTGCAGTTGTTTGAGCACCAAGAGTTGAACCTTGGTCATAACGTAAGGGTTCTGCGGTGTTTTTAAAAATCGGATCAATAAACAACTCGGCTAACTTATTATTTTATTAATTCATTGATCAGATTAGTCAGACTGTTTTACAAACCGTATGATATCATCATGATATCATATATATAATTTATATATCATATATTTTAAAATAAAATAAATTCCATATATTTTTAAGAAAAAATGATTTATTTTATATTCTATAAACTCCGTCTGCAATGAAAAATCGGTCAGATCAGTCCGGTTTTATCAGTTTTGACTAGTTTTAAATGGTCTTGATCGAATTTGAGTTAAACCCGTTTAATAGTGAAAATCAAACCAAATTATAGAACGATTCTCAATTGAATCGGTGATCCGGTACGGTTTTAAAAATATTGGTTCCACCACATAGTTTCCCCCACTAGGCCAAGGGTGTCATCGGGTCCCTCCTAATGATTTACTTTCACTACCTATTTGCCCAATTTGGCATTTTCGTTCACTTAGTTCACATTGGTAATCTTATTGATAACATTATTTTCTTCTTTACTTTTTGGGTCAGTGTGTTTTGCCCAATTTTAAGAACAGAAACAAAGAAAAGATCACGGAAGACTGAAAGAAGCGAGTGCAAAGTTCTTATCAACAGATGTTAAAAAAGAGAGAGAGATATATATTTTAAAAGTTAGAAGGACTACCTGTAGATATTTTGATAGATACCATAACTCGAACCCTCGTATTAGATTTCAATCCCATGTGGAGATGTATCCACGGACGCCTTCGAATATGTTTATAAGGAAGTCTTTGGCACACAACCAACCGTAGTAAATTGTAACAATAAACGATGGTTTGGGAAAACGGATGATTTTTATATAAATCAACAAAAATAATTTCATACAAAAGTTATTTAAATCAAAATTTGGGTTGGATCACTTATCTATTTGTCGGATGAGTATTTTAAGGCGAGAAGATGCCATGGATTCGGTTCACCTTCTAATTCTCACAATCATAATGCCTTAGTAAAATCAAGATCAACCCGTTCTTTCAAGTCTTCTTTCTCACACTAAAATGCCTCCTCCGAAATAGAATGACATTCGTACAAAAAGAATCATGTGTTCGTTCTTGCCAAGTAACTTATCAACCATGTTAGCTCAATAAGGAGGTAGAGAATTTTTTAATATATACATGTCATCTCCTCAGAAGGAATGACCAAGCTGAATGAGTTCAAAGCATTTCTACTCCATGATCTCTAAATGATTTGGCAAAAAATTAAATGAGTCCATCTTGTACGTTAATATTTGACCAAACTTCATTAAGCGCTCTAGATTTCTCAAATTTCTTTCCCTTCCCCAGAGATCCGGAAGTTCTTCAAAAATACGACTGGTTATCACTATTTTCCTAAAAATGGAAATAATATTAGGTTAGACATATAGCCAACCATAATATTATAATAAATTTTAAAATTATTTATTTTAAATAATATGCTCAATTTTCAAATATTTTTATGTTGAAAAAATAAAATTTTCATACATAAAAAAGATAATAAAATAAAACCAGTGTAAACAATTTACACTCAATTAGCCAAAATTAAAAAAATAATTTTCTAGTTCCATCAAAATTTTTTCAGAAATTTCTAGGTCAGAAAAATGATTTTTCTGTAATGTTTTAATATTTATTAATTATAAATCAATAAATAATAATTTTCAACACCGGAAAATATATTAAAATTCATAGAAAAATCTAAAATAATTTTTTAGACTCATAAAAAAATTTCCAGAATTTTTTAGACTGAAAAACTATTTTTCATAATTTTCTTACTGTTTATTGATTTAATAATCAATAAAAAATATTTTTCATCTCCGAAAAATAAATTATAAATCACAGAAAAATCACAATAAATATAAAATTTATTTATGAAAATTGAAACCAAAACCAGCCCTACACAGTCCTCCACACGCCAAAGGACCTGACTATTACAAAATAAAGTTCTTATGTCTCTCACTCGCCTGCGGTGGCGCATGAAGACTTCGCGCCATCTTCTCGGCGGTTCTGGATCACCATATTTTGATTACCCCGCATTTTCGATATCTTTGAATTCAATGATGGTTTCGGATTTTCAATCGGACTTCTCTAGTCTAGAGGGTGGATGTCACTTGCCATGACCAAGAGTGGGATTGGAAAAAGACTGTTCATTCTCTTCCTCGAAATTATGGTTTTCGACCCAAATTTCGAATGACCATATCTTTATCAAATTTTAACCATTTTTTGTGATTTTTATATTGTTAGAAAGTATTTTTCATAAAAAATCTAATCATATAAATTTCTTATCATGAAACTCAATATTTTGAAAATACGAGTATATTAAGTTTCAGTTAGAGTTTGTAATATCTTTTAATATATTCATCTGTCACATGTGAAATTTTACAGATTAGATCTATATCTCATAAGCATACTATGGTATAAAATTGGGAACATTTCGATAAGCCAATTTCAAGATGCCATTAATGAACCTCTAAGTTCATGTATGACATTTTAATTTTTCAAATTCGCCAATTAGGTAGAAAATAACACATGCATGCTCTGATACCAATGATGATTTTCATATAAATCAATGAAAAAAATTTCATACGAAAATTGTCCAAATCAAATTTGGGTTGGATCACTTAACTCTTTGACGGATGGGTATTCTAGGCCGAGAAGATGTCATGGATTCGGATCACATCTAGTTTTCACAATCCCAATGCCTTGGTGAAATCAAGATCAACTCGTTCTTTCAAGTCTTCTTTCTCTCACTAAAACTGCCTTCTCCGAAATAAAATAACATTCATACAAAAATCACTTAGACAGCATGCCTTTTGTTTTGTTTATTAAAGAAAACACTTTGCCACCCAAAAATGGGAAGTTACTATCCAGTTTCATGAGAGAGAGAGAAAGGAATGTGCAAGTGATTGGAGGGACTTGTGGGGTGGTTTCTTTATAACCACCCTACGCACTTTTCTCTCTGTATTCAAATTCATAATAGGAAATAGAGACACAGGTCTTGGGTCTGCCCTCATGGGTGAACTGGAACCTAATTTTTCCAACAAAAACAAATGGGTAGTAGTCAGAACTAGCTATTAGAACTGTTAGAACAGTTGAAACAAATCTAGTTGGGGATGTTAATTCAGTTGCAATAACAAAACCAACTGAACAATTGAAGTAGTTAGGACAGTAGAACAGTCAAAGATGAAAGAGTATAAGAGAGATGTAAAGAAATAGAATCAGGCGAATGAAAGAATAATGAATTCTCTCATCCTTCCCTGTTTTCTCTCTCTTTCTCTCATATTCTTTTAACTCATTTCAATCATATAATCATTATCTCCCTCGATTTAGTTTGATCCATTATCACTGTTGCCAACCATTTCATTTGCAGTGATAATCCTCACTCACTTCACTGTTACGACAACACTAAGCTAACTCCGTTTTGCAAAAAACCCATTTTCTTCTCCCTAATTGGTTGCACTGTGACAAAATTTGGTATCAGTGCTCTCGATTCTTTGCCTAAACGTCAAAAGAATTTCTATAGAAATGGTAGAAGGAACCAAACTAAAGGCCATCGATGAACAACTTAAAAAGCAAAAAGCCCAAATGTAGGAAATCTCCATCGAATTAAAAGAAATTCATATTAGATTTGAAAGGAAGATGGAGAAGCAATCTCAAAGATTCGAAGCTCTCATGGAAAACATGGAAACAAGGATTAAAAGCCTCAGAAAAACAAGCTGAAATCAAGAAAAGGATCAAGAAATTGACAGATTTCCTAAATCACCTCTTCTACCCACTCAACAAGAAGGAAGAATCAGAATGGAGTCAGTGCTTCCCACCTACAGGAAAGAACAAGTAAGTCACGAAAATTTACCCTTTCCACAAAAAAATTGAACTTCCTCTCTTCAATGGGGAAAATCCCCATGCTTGGTCATGAAAGTGCAGTAAGTTTCTCGATGTACACCAAGTCCCTGCTTCATTATGGGTCGATGCTATTGAGATGTATTTAGAAGGGAAAGCAAAAATTTGGTTCCAAGGCTTAAAGTTGGTCAAGAAAGAAGTTGATTGGGATGAGTTCTCCCAACTTCTGTGCCAATGATTTGAAGCTAAGGAAGCGCATGATGAGATTGAGGAATTTAACAAATTACAGCAACATGGGACAATGGCCAAATACCAAGAAAGGTTTGAGGAGCTATGGTCTATTATGTTACGTAGAAACCCAAAACTCTCTAAGTCCTACTTTATTTCTAGCTTTATTAGTGGAGTGAAGGAGGAAATCAAACCTATACTAAGGATGTTGAAACCAATCGGCTTATTTCAAGCCTTTGAAATTGTAACTCTGCAGGAGCAAGCTTTAGAGCTCTCTAAACAAAGGAAAGGTGAATTTAGTAAGAGTTAGGATTCGGGAGAAGGCCAAATGGGAACCAAAAAATGGGAAAAGGTAAACGCTTCCTTTAAGGGTTCTCAAAATAAGGGAAATGTAGAGCAATCTGGGTCCTACGCAGAGGATAGACTACCAAGAATTTCTTCCCAAGAACTAGAATATATAAGAGTCAACAACTTATGTTTCAAATGTGGGGAACGATATACTCCAAGACATCATTGTAAACTAAGAATCCTCAACCTTATTATAGCAGTTGAAGAGGAGGAAGAAGCAAAACCCGAGGAAATAAAGGAAAATGAAGAACATATTCAAGGAGCTATTGAGGTATCCTTGTGTCTTCTTTATAATTCCTTAAATAGGAAAACCATAGCACTGCAAGAGTCATTAAAAGGTATGATTATAACAATACTAGTGGTTACTTGGAGTTCCAACAGTTTTTTCAACCATACACTAGTGGAGGAGTTTAAGTTGATACCTGAAATAGATGAATCACTCCATGCTATTCTTGCAGATGGGAGTTAAGTGAGTAGTTACACCAAAGTCAGTGGAGTAAAGTGGGACATACAGGGATACCATTTCTCCTTTGATTTAAGAATAATCCGTTTGGGAAGTTGGGACATTATCTTAGGTATAGACTGGATGTACAATTTCAGTCCTATTACCTTTGATTTTAAATAACTTCAAGTTAAACTCACCAGTGACAGTGGGGAATTGGTGTCAGTAGGTTAAGCAAAGAACTCCATAATAAGGCCTGTTAGGGGCAAGGATACCAAAGAATTCAAGAGACAACCATAGTAAGGCTGCATCAACTTTGTGATTAAATCAGCAACTGAACCTCATCAGATAACTCCTCAAATTTCAAAATTACTTCAGCAATTTCAAAACATTTTTGCTGAACCAAAAACACTACCCCCAACTAGATCACATAATCACCATATTCCTCTCAAACCAGAGGCTCAACCATTCAAAATTAAGTCTTACAGGAATTCCCACTCACAGAAGGCAAAAATTAAAAAACAAGTAGAGGAAACACTCATAAATGGCATCAACAGAACCAGTATTAGTCCATTTGCTTCTCCAGTGTGTTAGTAAGGAAGAAGGACAAAACATGGAGATTTTACATGGATTATAGACAATTGAATAATCTCACCATAAAGGACAGGTATCCTATTCTAAACATTGATGAACTTTTAGATGAGTTACATGGGTCTAAAATGTTTTCTAAGATTGATTTAAGGGCAGGGTATCATCATATTAGGGTCCAAACTAGTGACATTGCTAAAATAGCTTTTCATACACACCATGGCCATTTTGAATTCCTAGTAATGCCTTTTGGCTTAATTAATACTCCCACCACCTTTCAGTCACTCATGAACCACATTTTCCACTCATACCTCAGGAAATTTGTGGTAGTATTCTTTAATGATATACTGATTATAGCTCTGATGTGGAGACTCATACACAAAACCTAAGGGAAGTATTTTTGATTCTGAGGCAGCACAAGCTATTTGCTGAACACTCTAAATGCATATTTGCACAGACACAAGTGGAATATTTAGGGCATATAGTGTCTGAATTAGGAGTACAAATGGACCCCTAAAAGGTTGAATGCATACAGACTTGGCCAACACCAAAGACTGTCAAAGCCCTTAGGGGATTTCTGATTCTAACAAGGTACTACAGAAGGTTTATCAAAGGCTATGGATTAATAGCAAAGCCCCTAACTAATCTCCTCAAGAAACATAGTTTTTTGTTGGAATGAAGAGTCTGAATAGGTATTCCATCAAGAAAAAAATGAAATGATTTCAGCATCAGTTATGCAATTGCCTGATTTCTCAAAAACCTTCATAGTAGAGATTGATGCATGCTCAAAAGGATAGGGAGTAGTTTTAATGTAGGAAGTCCAACCTATTGTCTATTTGAATAAGGCTTTGGGCCTAGGAGCTAAGGACTATCCATAAATGAGAAGGAGTTATTGGCTATGGTAATGGCAGTGAAAAAGTGAAAATATTATTTGGTTGGATATTATTTTATCATCAGGACTAACCACCAAAGTTTGAAATACTTGTTGGAGCAAAAATTGACTAACACATTTCAACATAAATGGCTCACAAAATTACTTAGCCTAGACTATGAAATACAATATAAAAAAGGGGTTAAAAACAAAGTAGCTAATACACTATCAAGAAGAGGGTTGTTGTCAGAGGAATCACAAGAGGGAGGGGTATTGGCAGTGTCTTTAATACACCAGAATGGTTGAGAGAGGTTACTCAAAGCTATGGAGATGACAAGGACTGTTAAGCCTTGATAGCCCAACTCACCTTAACTCCAGATAGTATTGTTGACTACCAGTTTCAAGGAGATATCCTTAAGTTTAGAAAGAAAATTTATGTGAGAAAAAGATCTCAACTTAGGTAAAGAATAATCCAACAAATGCATCACTTAGCAATGGAGGGACATTCAGGACAGTAGTGTACATTGCAGAGAGTTAAGATTGCATTTTATTGGCTTGCAATGAAGTCTGATGTGGTGAAAATGGTACAGGAATGTGATACTTGTCAATGGTTCTTCAACCTTTACCTATTCCATTGCAGGCATGGTCTCAGATCAACATGGATTTCATAGAAGGTTTGCCAGAATCTCATGGTCATGACACAACATTGGTGGTTGTTGATAGACTTACAAAATTTGGCCATTTCATGGCATTTCAACATCCCTACTCTGCAAAGATAGTAGCTCAATCCTTTGTAGATTATGTTTTCAGACTTCATGGATTACCAGATTCAATAGCAATAGATAGGCACAAAATTTTCACCAGCACCTTCTGGCAAGTACTTTTTAGGTTGGTTGGCACACAATTGCAGCTTACTAGTGTATACCATCCTTAGACCGATGGTCAAAGCAAAAGATTGAACCAATGCCTTCAATGTTATTTGTGGTGCATGACTGCAGATAGGACAAGACTTTGGTCACAATGGATAAGCTTAGCAAAGTGGTGGTACAACACCAACTTCCATTCTAGCATACAGACAACTCCTTTTGAAGGTTTGTATGGATATCAGCCCAGGATTATTCCCTTTGGCCCATATATGGATTTGGTTATTTCTACTGTTGAGAATTTTATCAAAAACAGACAAACTATGTTACAAATACTACACAACCACCTTGTCAGAGCTTAGAACAGAATGAAAACCTATGCTGATCATGGAAGAATTGAAAGGGAATTTGAAGTTGGAGACTTAGTTTACTTGAAACTTCAGCCATATAGACAACAGTCTATTGAACTGAGAAGACAACTCAAATTACCCTCAAAGTTCTATGGCCCATTTCCAGTATTATCCAGAGTAGGAAAAGTAGCATATCAATTATAGCAGCCATAAGCATTCAAGATCCATCCAGTGTTTCATGTCTCTCTACTCAAAAAGAAGTTGGGACCAAACCAAACTACCATGCCAAGCTTAACTCTGATAGGGTCAGATAAGCAAGCAATAGTAGAACCAAAAGTTGTGCTGAAGCGATGGGTCATTTTGCGAGGTGACAAGCCTATTACTCAATGGTTGATTAAATGGCTTAACCTCAGTTCTGAGGAATCAATGTGGGAGGACATGGATTTTATTTGATCTCAGTTTCCACATTTCTCTCCTTGAGGACAAGGAGGTTCTTATAGGGGAGGGTATTGTAACAATAAAGGATGGTTTGAGAAAACAAATGGGTAGTTGTTAGAACTAGCTATTAGAACTGTTAGAACAGTTGAAACAAAATCTAGTTGCGGATGTTAATTCAGTTGCAATAGCAGAACCAACCAAACAATTGAAGTAGTTAGGATAGTAGAACAGTCGAAGATGAAAGAGTATAAAAGAGATGTAAAGAAAGAGAATCAGGAGAATAAAAGAATAGTGAATTCTCTCCTCCTTCCCTGTTCTCTCTCTCTCTCTCTCTCACTTTCATTCTTTTAACTCATTTCGATCATATAATCATCATCTCCCTCGATTCAGTTCCATCCATTATCACTGTTGCCTACCATTTCATTTGCAGTGATAATCCTCGCTCACTTCACTATTACTATAACACTGAGCTAACTCCGTTTTGCAAAAACCCATTTTCTCCTCCCCAATTGGTTGGGTTATGACATTAATTAATTATGAAGTCTGCCATCCTTTTAATAATAATAATAATAATAATAATAATAATAATAGTAATAATAATAATAATAATAATAATAATAGGTATTTTAGAATATAACAATTACATCATTTTTTTTTATTACACAGAAATTCGAAACTGCGATCTCCAGATTGGGGAGAGAGACTTTAACCGCGAGGTTGTCCCCTTGAGGACATTACATAGTTTTTTGGTTGTTTTTGTTTGGCCTCACTTAAACAAGAGAGCTACAAGTCAAGCCTTTCATACCAAAAATATTGTTCTTCAATTTGTTCTGTTTATTAAGAATTTTATTTATTTACTTATTTTTGGCATAAAAAGAGGTTCGAGTTCAAGACCTTCTACAAAGGGAAAGGGGATGGTGCTAGCTGAGTTACAGTTCATTGACTCAATAAAAATTTTATGATTTAGTTCGTAAGATAAAAATGTTTATTTTTTGTTATTTGTGAAAAAAAAAACCTGTCAATAATCTAGAGTTTGTATTAATTTTGTGAGTAGAAGACATCAAAATATAGCTTTCCTTGTTCATTTCTTTTTTAAGTCTCTTCCCTACCCTAAGTGCCTGAATAGATGTAGTTGATTAGAAAGATAATTTTAGTGAAACAAAATGGGAAATTGTAAGTTAAATACATAATTTTGAATCATCCTTAATACTCAGAAAATCCAGACCCAAAATACTAAATTAGACATTGTACAAGTGAATAGGCATATTATAATATGCACTACCATATTTTATTATTTTAATAATTGGCCTTTTTTTCTGTGGGTATTTATTTTTTGACCTAATATCATAAAAACTCAAGGGACATGATAGTGATACCATTACATTAAAAGATACCATGTCCTAAACACCACAAGTCCACATTGAGGCATGGCCATGCCCCTTAAAAGTCCATGAACATGTAAATCATAAAATTTTCTATATATAATATTTATTTAATAACATATATTTCAGCATATAATAACATATAATATATATAATATTTATAGTGTAAAATATTAATACTATTAATACAGGTACATGTAAAGCAGATAAGCAATAGTTCAATTAACTTATATCCAAAAAGACCTTTGGTTCCTTATTCCAAATTTCAAACTCAAACACCATTTCATATTATATAGTAAATATATATATATATATATATTTTTTGATATAAAAAGATGCAATCAAACGAAATCGAACTGGGAAAGAAAAGACGAAAGTAGAGAAGCTCTACCTCTTCCTTGAGGGACATATAGCAAATTTATATGCCATACAAGTTCTTTGATACGAAAAGTATATCATAATGTATAGTATTTGTAACCTATGAAATTACAAAATCATTTTAAAGTTAGTTTTAGATTAGTGTCCTTTATATCTCCTATTTTGAAAAAAAAAATTAGCAACCTTAATTTTTGAAAAATCAAACAAAAAGGTCAAGGAAACGCTTGCCAGTATTTTGAGAAATAGAAACTTAAAAATTTAATTTGGTTAATATATTTTGAGAAATAAATAATTTTTAAAATAATAAACGATCTCAATCATTGATTTCATATAAAAAATTACGTTTCGATTTTAATAGCGTTGGATCCATCAGTCAAAATTTAACATAAAGTTTTGATTCTAACCTGACAAGGGTCACATGATCTTTTATAATATCAAATCACAAATGGCACCCTACCCATGAAAGGAACATACAATTGGGATACAAATTAGGAGCAAACATTTATTTTAAAAAAATTTTACTCCTAAAAATTCTCTTTGAGCATTACATTTTCACCTTACATGTTTTATATGATATCATTGATTTCAAATAACTTCTTGCTTATCATAAAAGATTGAAAGCCTGTGAATGTGAAGTACTCATCAATGGCAATGGAGTTCTATTTTGACTAGTTCAGATCGAGTTACTGTCAAATTCTTTATAGAAAGGATTTCTCTCAACATAATTTTTTACATTCTCAATATTCGAATCCGAGTATTAATTAAGAGATCTAGTATTCTTCTCATTAGATTAATTATCTATTACTATGGCTGTGGAGCTCTTCAACCCTTCAAAAGGGGATGAGTGGTGAAGTACAAAGAACAAAATTAAATAATAAAATAAAGAAAAAAGGGAGGTATTTTAGAATACCTCTAGATAACCTTTGGCTGCAGTCTAGGTTGTGTGTGCGTGTGTTGGTACCTTCGAACCTTGGTCCGAGATCTAACTCTCACATGGGGCCATAACCACCAGACCGAAAGTTCTATGGTGGGGTGCATCATTTGTCAAATTATCTTGTCTCTCTCTAGTTAATCAATCCTCGATGCATTTGTATTTGCTAGTGCCACAGCTCCCTTTTTTACTTCTTATGTAGTAACCAAAAGATAATTGAAAAAAAAAAACTGCAAAGTTACTTGGCAGACTAATTGAATTGAACCCTTAAAGATGGTAAATGACAATATGAAATTATTTTAACTGCAAAAAAATCACATTTTTAGTGGATAATTGTTTAAAAATTAGTGATTTATTGATTGTAATATATTTTAAAATAACATCATTTTCGATTTTATGTAAAGATATTTTTAGCAAAACATTCAAAAGTTCCACCATTTCAATTATTCCATCTCTATTGCCAAAGTTTCTCCTCTACTTTGCAAAAGAGTATACAAACCAAATTAAAACAAAAGATTATTTTTATATATATAAGAGACAAAGGTATTTTTTTTTTATATCCAGATTCATACTATGACTAATTCACTTCAAGTGTTATCAGGTATAATTTAAGAAAAAACTCTCTTGACGTAATTTTTTTTATTTTTAAATTTCTAACTTAAAAGTTGATTAAAAAATATAATATCTTTATTTATTAAATCGAGTGTCTATCGGTAAGATCACAGTATTTTGGTATACCTCGAAGTTGGATGGTTTAGCAAATTTGAACTTGGCCTTGTTCGAACAAACACATAAGCACAACCACAAAGCCAATTGAGTCATGGTGCGAGGTGAATAACATATGATATTTGATATACTAAAACATAGAAAAAGTCAAAATTACCAATACAAGCTTTTTCATATTATATAGCATCTATATTTTACCCATAATATATAGTATTTATAACTGGGGAAATTATAAAAATCATTTTAAAGTTAGCTTTAGATTATTGAACTTTATATCTCATATTTTGAAAAAAAAAATACACTTTACATGTAACAAACTTAATATTTGGAAAATCAAATAAAAAATTAAAAAAACGCTTGCTAGTGCTTTAAAAAATAAAAATTTAATTTGAATAATATATTTTGAGAAATAAATAATTTTAAAATAAGAAACGATCTTGATCATTGATTTGATATGAAAATTTATGTTTCGATTTTAACACAAGTTTTGATTCTGTTCTCACAAGTGTCACGTGATCTTTTATGATATCACATCACAAATTGCATACCACCCTCAAAAGGAATTTAATGGGGGGCAAAAATTGGGCACAAACATTTATTTTTAAAAATTTTACCCCTAAAAATTTTCATTCACCATTACGAGTTTTATCTTGATGTATGTAACAGTAAAATTATATTTTTGATAATCTCAAAATTAGGAATTTAAAATATAAAATTAATTTTTTTATAAAATAAAAAAAAATTATACATATATATATATATATATATATGTTTACTCTTTTCTTATGTAATACTAAAATAAGTAACACTTTATAATATAACAATTACACATTTTAAAGTATTTTGTGCATCCAACGAACTCTATACTATAATATAATAACTACACGTTTTACCTTGTATGTTTTATGTGACATCATCGATTTATATATATATCAATCAGTATTCAGAATTATATTTCGAATAATTTAATTCAAGATTTGTAATAGTCTATTTAGGAGGCTATCATCCTAATATATTCTGATTCATATTCAAATCACGAATTAAATTTATAATTTTAATTAAAAAATCTGATATCATATATTACTAAATCAACTAAATATTATTACGATTGGTTTCGATTGCCCTTTTGCTTATTATAAAAGATTGAAGGCCGCGAATGTAAAGTTCTCGTCGACTCGTGGATGGCAGTGGAGCTCTCGGGGATGAATGGTAAAATAAACAAAAAATGGAGGTATTTTAGAATACCTCTGCTTAGGGTTAGATTGGTTCCGGTTGGTACCATAGTTTGAACCTTGGCCCAAGCTCTGACACCCACATGGGGCCATAACCACTAGGCCCGAAGGTTCTATGGTGTCCGGGTGGTCCCCTTTTCTTTTTTACACATGCATCCCAACTCATCCAAATATCTTAGTAGCTTATCACGTGGTGCTATTTTTCATTCTACTTCTATTTTAATATCTCTGAATTAGGAGTTAGAGTTGCTCTCTATTATTTAAAAAATAAATAAATAAATAAACCAAAAAAAAAGGGAAGAGGAGGTGTTTGGGAATACTTCTATTTGTTATTGATTGATACCATAGTTGTGGATACCACGTAATACTGTTGATCATATTGATTTTACTACTGGAATGAAATATTTTGTGATCGAACATTTCAACATATCATATCAGATCATATATAATTTTAAAAAATATATATGTATATATATATTTACACTCTAAAATTTGAAGTAATAACTTAAAATTAAGTTGAATAAAGTTTAAGTCAATAATTTCAAATTGTTAAATACAAACAAAATGTTACATAATGGAAAATAGAATCGAAATTTCATATGGTTATAAAATATTTAAAAGAAAATTTAAAATAATACAACATGAATAAAATATAAAAAATATGAAATAATAAAGAAATTTTAAACATTCGATAACAAATAAATTGCAAATTTTTTTTATTCTTATAATTCATATAAAGATAAGTGATGAGACATAGTTCAAGACCCAATTCGAAGGAATAATACTTGAAAGGCTCGCACACAAGGCCCACAAAGGACAATTATCGTTCGATATCCAATATTCTCTATTGCTATCTACCGAAAGGTCTTAGTTGCCAAAATCTCCCGAATGAAAGGGTTTCAGTTGCTCTATTTACCGAACGAGATTTATCAAGCGAGAGTAACCCCCCGATCAGGTATTCGATCATTGGTCCATCGAACGAACGAACCTCGAAGAATCTTCATCGGCCAAATAACCACCAACAGCCAGCGGTTTTAACAATTCTAAAGGAAGGTCAAAGCATCCTAACAGTTTTGATTTCCTGCTCGAGAACGACATCTTTAAGATCTTTTAGATAAAGAAAGGATCTCCCCAGGAAACGAAAGTTCTCATATGATGAAGATTACGATCAATCCGAAATATAGAACTCCCGAGATTTTCGGATCGATTCGATAATGAAAGTATGGTTAAAATACCCCAACAGCGTACGACTCTCATAAGTATAAAATATCCAAAAAACCCTCCAAATTAGGTACGTTCTCTTAACTTTTCTCATTGGGCACTCTAATCATAGAGAACCTCTTCCTCTTTAAACTCTCAGTCTGTTTATTTTACATTCGAAAACCACTTTTTTTGACTAGAGCGTCGAGCCTCCCCCGTCGGAGCACCCTCCGGCGGTTTTTGCATATTTCACATCCTCTCGACGACAACCGTTCAAGTTAACAAAGAGCCAGTATCTGTAGACCCATAACCCACCTCCAACAGATTATCGCCGTTCATAGGAATAAAATAGAGCAACTGCCCTTACAAGAACCAACAAATCACTTACGCTATCATGCCTTAAAAAAAAAAAATCCAGGACAACTTCGAAAGCTGTCCCACTGTAGAAGGGCACACCGCAACACCTTCTGAGGCCGCCATTCTTGCGGTGCTCAATCACTCTATTCATGATCGTGTGGTCTCTCCTCGCCCATCTCATGATGAGCGGGCTCTACAGCCTGCGACTCAAGGACAACCGATCGTAGCCCTTGCGTCAGATCGAGTCAGCCGCCTCCAGATGGAGAGTCTGGAATCAAAAAACTAAAACATGAGCGAACAATTGGAGGGCCTTAGTCGCACCCTTAGACTCGAGGGCCAGTCTTCCGTTGGGAGGTCTAGACATTCTCGGCGACGACCGTCACCCCCGCATCGCGAATTGTCCGAAAATTCCCGATTAGGCCCCCTGCGATCTTCGAAAGCAGGTCGAGCAGCTCGTTACCGACAAACTCAAGCGGGTTAATGCCTAGGGAAACCAAACTTCCCTCTATTCTCATGTTTCATCTCTCGATCCGAAGGTCTCTTCGGAGCCTATGCCCCGCAACGTACTCCTGCCCCTTTTGGAAAGATATAACTAGACAACAGACCCCCGAGATCATGCGACCCATTTTGTGATGGTGATGATTTCAAGAGACATGACCGACGCGACCATATATAAATATTTCCCCACTAGTCTTATGGAAAACGCGTTAACTTGGTTTAACTCTCTCCCACCGTTGAGCATAAAAACTTTCTCCCAACTACGAGAATAGTTCGAGTCATATTTCGTGATAAACAGAGGGGTCAAGAGAAAGTCCACCTCTCTGTTGTCATTACATCAGAAGGAGAACGAGTCCTTGAGATACTTCTTGGAAAGATTCAAGGCAGAAATGATGAGGATTCCGTCTCTGAATCATTCCATCGCGCTGGCTGCACTACTAACAAGATTACGGCCTTCTGGCATGAAAGTATCGATCATGAAGAATCCTCCTGCTATCATCCAGGAATTTTACACTCGAGCCGAGAAATATATCGTCGCTGAGGATGCTGAGGCGTTTGATCATAGAAGAGATCGATCCGTTTGAAAGGAACGTAATCGGTTGCTCAAAAGGTCCCCGCCAATGTAGAGCCGAGTGAATCTCCCTCCTTTGCGGAGGTACAACAACTACACCCATCTGAACGAGACCCCAAGTCGGGTCTTATCTTTAATCAGGGACAAACTGTACATTCGATGGACCCACAGTCGACTGAGAATGACCCCAGCAAGGATAGAACCAAATATTACCATTTTCATCGCGATTACACCCACACAACAGAAGATTGCAAGAAGTTAAAAGATGAACTAGATTTCCTAGTGCGCAACGAGAGACTACAAGAGTTCATTGGTAGGAGGGAAGAAGATGCCCCCATCGGTCATAGGCATGAACCGCCGTAACGTAACTGGTCGGAGGACAGATAAGCTACTTGGCCCCCGATCGTCAAAAGAGATGGAGTAATACTCCAAATCCAGGATGGACAAATCCTTTAGAAGCTTTCCCATTTTTCTGACAATTCGTCAGAAAATGAAGCAGGATGCCTAGTCACGTCGATCTTCTATTTCCCAAAGACACTTCCTTCTGCACCACAAGAAATTCTAGTGACAAATGCCAATAAATGGCAAGGGAGAAGAGGCCCGTCATTGGTCTCACGGATGAAGACCTAGTCAAAATAGATCCAACTCGACACAACCCCCTCCTGATGACTGCCAAGATTGGGCAACATGAGGTCAGAAGAATCTTTATCGATCAGAGGGCAGGCTGTAACCTCCTATACCGGGATGCTTTCAGACAAATAGGGTTTACTTATACCCGTCTCCAACCCCATACAGGCCCGGTCAAAGGGTTTTCAGGCGAATGGATATACCTCGAAGGTATTATCTCACTTCCGGTTACTCTCGAAATGCCCCCAACCATGCGACAGCTCCTTACACGTTCAACGTGGTGGATCTTCCTTCACTCTATAATATCATCATGGGCAGGCCGGGTTTGAACGTCCTGGAAGCTTTATCCAGCACTAAACACATGAAAATCAAGTTTAAAACGCTGCTAGGGATCGGAACATTGTCATACGATCCGAAGCCTTTGACTTCTGCTTCTAAGTGATCACCAGGGTACACTACAAATAGTCCTATCTTCGGAATGCTGGGGTATTTTTCAAATTAGCAAGGTATCGACTTAACGGACTTTTTACAAGTATATTCCCTTATCCTATCGAATGGCGGGGCTAAGTCGCCCAGATCCTATCGTTCGAACATGTTATCAATAAGGGATGTAACTCCCCGAACGGGTGGACATGGTCCATCTATCTAAAAATTTTCTATCGTACAGCGGGTCTAAATCGCTCAGATCCTATCATTCAAACGTGTCATCAATAATGGATGGAACTCCCTGAACGGGCGAACATGACCCCTCTATCTAAAAGTTTCCTATCATACGACGGGTCTAAGTCACCCAAATCCTATCATTCGAAATGTTATCAATAAGAGATAAAACTCCCCGAATTGATGGACACGATCCCTCTATCTAAAAGTTTCCTATTGTACATCGGGTCTAAATCGTTCATATCCTATCGTTCGAACATGTCATTAATAAAGGATGGAACTCTCCGAACAGGTGGACACGCCCCTATATTTAAAAGCTCCTTATCGTATGACGGATCTAAATCGCCCAGTCCTATCGTTCGAACGTGTCATCAATAAGGGATGGAACTCTTCGAATGGGTGGACACGACCCCTCTGTCTAAAAGCTTCCTATCGAACAGCAGACCCAATTCACCCAAATTCTATCATTCGAACGTGTTATCAATAAGGGATGGAACTCCCCGAACGGGTGGATACGTGACGGGTTGTCGAAACCCTCAAAATTAATACTGATTCCCCAATGCCATAAATTTATAGCAATAGTGGTACCATGTCAAATTTTAAGAAAACTAAATTGATTTAATTTCTTAGTTAAATGTTAAAAATAAAAATATGGGGTTTGTCAAATAAATTCCCAAACTAAAAATTAACAACTAAAAATAAGAAATAAATTGGCAATGTAAAATAACAAAAATCAAAGAAAAATTCAATCTACGAAAACTCTGATTCAAGGGTTTACTACATTCAATTGTTTCACTGATTATTGGTTAAAAATATTTTTTTTATAATTTAAGCATTTAACCTTAGATTTATTAGGATAGTCGTAATAAATCTTGTATTTTCCTAAATTAATTGACCAAACTCAGCATCCAATCAAAACTTATTATTAATCGATTGGACACGATAGCGTTCCATATCAATATAATGATAGAATTAAGTTCTGTGAAAATAGTTAAACCAAAATACAAATAATTAAGATAGTTGCAATTATTTAATTTTGTTCCATCGATTCTCTAGATTAAACATGAATATTGGTAAAATACCCATAAACACAAATAATCTGGTTGCTACTTGTACTATTCATTCATGATAATTACGGATCACTGAAATCCTGGATAGCAATAGAAAAATTAATATTGAATTAAATTGTCAGATTAACTAATATTAAAATTTCATGTAAATAAATTAAGAACCAACGAATACTTGAATTAAAAGGGCAAGAAATTAAATTAAGCACCTAACCTCACAATGAAGACAATCGAATAAAAATTCTCCTTGAAACAGAAAAATAAATCAATCACTTATGGTCGTGAGTCTTAAACAAAAATAAAAGAAAAAGAAAAAGAAAAGAAAAAGAATATGTTCTAGGAGAGAAGAGGAGTGCAGCCGGCAGCCGTTCTTCTTAAATATGCAGGAGACGTACAAGAAGATATTTCCTTTTTGTATTCTTTTGCTCTTGTCTCCTAAGTCAAAAAGGATCTTTCCTAAAAAATAACAGGGTCTTTCAAATTAGGAAAATAAAAATTAACTCCTAAAATAATTTTACTTAAAGTAAAATTCCTACTAAAATTAATTAAAACTAAAAAAAAACCAAGTTTCTCTTTTCTTCATAGGCCCAATAAGATGTTTGTTCTATTTAGCTCCAAATTACCTTTTTAAGCCCATTTTGTCCAAATCTTCCAATTCCAACTACCTAATAATAAAAATCACAAAAATCAATCATTAGAGTATTAGTCAATGCAAAATCAACACATAATAATAATAATAATAAATTCAATAATTTTGCACGTTATCAAATTCCCCAACATCCAACTAATACTAGTCCTCAAGTATGCACTATACCAATGCCTCTCAACTATTCTCCTCTTCACTTCTTTCTCTCCTTCATTTCATCATCCAATAACCCCAAACAGCACACATTAAAACCTTTAAACCAAAACAACAATCCATAGAACAAGTGATCATAGTATCATAACCTTTAAAAGAAAACATAAGCATCCCAACAGACCCAATAATCTCATCAGAATTCAATGAACCAAGATCCAATACTCTCACAAGGATTTCACTCTATGCACTTAAAGTGTTTAAGTGAATTTATCAATAACTCTCAAGATCAAAACATAGCGTGATATTGTCATAAGTTTGCTTATTAATCAAATCTTCACAATTGAATATATGAATTCAAAACAAAAATCCGAAGATCTTTACAAGGGTTGTAACTTGGTTTGGGTAAAGGTAGGGTAAAGGTAAATATGATGTGTAATACATACCAAAGATGCATGTTAAAGATTACAAAACATTCCTACTATTAAACCCATCCCAAAACATGAAGTACAATCAACCGAAAGAGAAATATAACCCAAGCAAGATCATTTCATTCCTCGATCTAAATTTCTGAGCTTTTTTTTTTTTTTCAAATTCCCTCATCTCAATTTTCTGGGAATTTTTTTTTCTTTTTTTTTTTGCTTTTTTTTTTCATTTTTTCAATTTTTTTTGAATGACGATCTCGAGAATGAATGAAGATTGCATACATAAATTTTCCCAAATTGTATGAATAAATATCTAAAAACAATCCTCAAGATAAAACTATCTCATTCCCTTTACAAATGACCACTCATTCAAACTCTAAACACATGCTTCTTTGATATGAGGACCAAAAAGAAGGTTAAGCACTAAAAGAATGTTGTGTGTAAATTTGTGTGGTTATAACAAAAAAGGAATAAAGGCTCAATTTGGTTCACTAGGAGATGAATATACACGGAAAAGTTTTTTTATCTTTTTTAAGATAGCTAAAATATATAAGCCTAATTGCCCCCATCATATTAATGCATGAACTCATGAATGTGGTCTTAAAATGTATAGCAAAGCAAGTTCTAGAATAAACATACTATGATTGTTGTCCACTCATGAAGGAAAATTGAAGCAAGTATGATGGTATGCTTTTAAAGCTCAAAAACTCACAAAAGTATGTATTGTTATATCAAATATTGTACATTTTTATCTAATTCAATCATCAAAGTCAATGGGATACTTAAAACATTTTTATCCAAAAACAACTAATCACACCTGTCTCATTCATGCATTTCAACTCAAATCAATAACGTATACTAACTCAAAAATTATTTTCAGACAAAAATCAAAAGAGTTTGAAATTCCAAGAAAAATAGAAAAAATGACATGGATGCATAAAATTCTCCCCCACACCTAAATTCTACATTGTCCTCAATGTATGCAAAAGGTGAGAAAGGAGAAAAAAAACCAACATGCAACTAAAAAACTAACACAATTTTAAAATCACAGCAAGTCTCAAAAAATCACCCAATGTAATATATAAAAATAGGTCAACAAAAAAAAAACAAAAAAAAGAAAAGAGAGAAAAACTCCCCTATGGTGATGGTGAGGTCACAGAGAGTTTTGAAAAGATTGAACCGCGAAGATGAAAGTTCTTAAAACCTTATGATCATATGGAAGAGAGAGAGTGTTTCATCTCCTGAAACTGCGTGATCATGCCCTAATATCAGGACTGCTTCTGTCCAAAATTCTGATTTCACTAGTGAAAACCGCGTGATCATCTCTTAACACCAAGACTACTTATGTCCAATTTTTTTTTTTCAATTCTTTGGTGTCTCATGACTTGATGCAACTTTTAAAATTTTCCATCTCGAGCACCTACAAAAATTAAAAGAAGAAACAAATGACACTAATAAAATATTCCTAATTAATTAAGAAATTAAATAACAAACCAAACAAATTCAAGAAAAAAAAATATTGGGTTGTCTTCCAACGAGCGCAATTGTTTAACGTCTTTATGCTCGACGTTTTTTTTTTCATTTTTTTTTCAAGGAGGCTTCAATTTCAACTTAAGAGTCTCATATAACTTTTCTTCCATATCTAATTGTGCATTCAAATCAAAATGAATATCACATTTTTCTTCATAAATTTCCTGCACAATTAAATCAACAACATCAGTAAAACAAATTGATCGACATTCATTTAGGTACTTCATAAGATCAAAAATAATAAATTTAATAATCTCGCCGTCGAACTCGACAAAGAGAGTACCCTCATCCACATCTATTTTAATCTTTGATGTCTTCATGAATGGTCTTCCTAATAGAAGTGGAGCTAAATCTATGATGGTGTCTCTTTCTATTTTCAAGATGTAAAAATCAGTCAAAAAAATTAATTCGTTAATCTGCACCAAAACATCTTCAACAATTCCCTCTGGGTAAGCATAAGAATGGTCAGCTAATTGAATAACAACCCCAATTTCTTTTACGGGACCTAATTTCATAGCACTATAAATTGAATAAGGCATGGTATTTACATGTGCCTTTAAATCTAACATGGCATGCTCAATTTTTTTCTTATCAATAACACAAGGAAGAGTGAACATACCTAGATCGACACACTTTTTAGGTAAAGTTCTCTTAATCACATCAGACATATCCTCACGTATTTCATCACCTCTTAACTTCTTAACTTCATTCTCTGAATTCTCCAATCTGATAGGAAAATGTGATGTAATTGCACTAAAAGTGTTAGACAAAGAGGATTTGGATGTTATCTTGATTGAATTTTTATGCATGCATTCATCTTCCTTGTCCACATCCTTCCCTTCATCCACATTCTTACATAAAGTAGAGCTCGAATGAACTTCTTTCTCACTTCTCAACACTATTGCACTAACATTCTCTTCAGGATTTACCGCCATTTGTGATGATAATTTTTCTGAAATTCGAGCCTCTAAATTGCTAAACAAAGTTGCTAGTTGAGTGATTTGATTTCCCAAATTTTGTAAACTCACCCTCGTTTCCTGAATGCTAGCTCTCGTTTCATATTGAAATTGTTGAGTGTTAGTCGTGAGAGTTTTTACAATATCTTCTAGAGACATACCTGAATTATATGATTGTGTCGGTGTGTGTGTTGGCTTGTTGAATTGCTGAGGAGGATATCTTGTCTGTCCCCCTTTGTTCCCGTAACCCAAATTTGGATGATCACTCAATTTAAGATTATAATTGCTAAAATAAGGATCATATATACATTGAGATTGACTAGGAAATTCTCCTACGGTATTTACTTGTTGAGTAGGTTCTTCTTGCAATATTGGACACCTATCCGTAGAAAGTCCGGGAATTGAACAGATGTCACAAACCTTAGCTGTTTGTAATTGCCCTATAGCCAACTGATGAACCAAAATAGTTAGTTCTGAAATTTGAGTGACTTACCTCAAAATTTGGATACCCGATGCACAAGGGTTGTTGATTCAAAATTCCTGCATAAATTGCCATCTTTTCCTCCTCTTCGAAAATTAGTGAACAAGTGAAAACATAAACTAAGAAATTAATGTAGTTCCCTGGCAACGGCGCCAAAATTTTGACGGATTGTCGAAACCCTCAAAATTACTACTGATTTCCCAATACGATAAATTTATAATAATAGTGGTACCAGGTCGAATTCCAAGGGAACAAAATTGATTTAATTTCTTAGTTAAATGTTAAAAATAAAAATGAGGGGTTTGTCAAATAAATTCCTAAACTAAAAATTAATAACTAAAAATAAGACATAAATTGACATTGCAAAATAACAAAAATCAAAGAAAAATTCAATCTACGAAAACTTTGATCCAAGGGTTCACTACATTCAATTGTTTCACTGATCATTTGTTAAAAATATTTTTCTTACAATTTAAGCATTTAACCTTAGATTTATTATGATAGCTGTAATAAATGTTGTATTTTTCTAAATTAATTGACCAAATCCAGCATCCAATCAAAACTTATCATTAATCGACTGGACACGATAGAGTTCCATATCAATATAATGATAGCATTAAATTTTGTGAAAACAGTTAAACCAAAATACAAATAATTGAGATAGTTGCAATTATTTAATTTTGTTCCATCGATTCTCTAGATTAAACATGAATATTGGTAAAATACCCATAAACACAAATAATTTGGTTGCTACTTGTACTATTCATTCATGATAATTACGGATCACTGAAATCCTGGATAGCAATAGAAAAATTAATATTGAATTAAATTGTCAAATTAACTAATATTAAAATTTCATGTAAATAAATTAAGAACCAACGAATACTTGAATTAAAAGGGCAAGAAATTAAATTAAGCACCTAACCTCACAATGAAGACAATCGAATAAAAATTCTCCTTGAAACAGAAAAATAAATCAATCACTTATGGTCGTGAGTCTTAAACAAGAATAAAAGAAAAAGAAAAAGAAAAGAAAAAGAATATGTTCTAGGAGAGAAGAGGAGTGCAGCCAGCAGCCCTTCTTCTTAAATGTGCAGGAGACTTATAGGAAGATATTTCCTTTTTGTATTCTTTTGCTCTTGTCTCCTAAGTCAAAAAGGATCTTTCCTAAAAATGAAAGACTCATTCAAATTAGGAAAATAAAAATTAACTCTTAAAACAATTTTACTTAAAGTAAAATTCCTACTAAAATTAATTAAAACTAAAAACAAACCAAGTTTCTTCTTTTCTTCATAGGCCCAATAAAATGTTTGTTCCATTTAGCTTTAAATTGTCTTTTTAAACTCATTTTGTCCAAATATTCCAATTTCAACCACCTAATAATAAAAATCACAAAAATCAATCATTAGAGTATTAGTCAATGCAAAATCAACACATAATAATAACAATAAATTCAATAATTTTGCACGTTATCAATACGGCCCCTCTGTCTAAAAGCTCCCTATCGTACGACGGGTCTAACTCGTCCAAATCCTATCGTTTGAACGTGCATTAATAAGAAATGGAACTCCCCAAACGGGTGGACACGGTCCCCCAACCTAAAGTCTGGTATCGATCGAACGTGTTATCAATAAGGGATGAAACTTTCTGAACGGGTGGACACGACCCAATCTATCTAACGTTTTTACCAATCGGATAGAACTTCCCCTCTATCTAAAGTTTCTAATTGCCGCGCGAGCTAGTATGTCGGGTCTAACACGATTAGGGTTACAACATCAGATCACGAGGTAGCCTCAATCGAGGACAAGAAGCAAGGATTGTTCAAAATAAAAGTACTGGGATACAAAGTTTTAAAGGAAGACTACAAAGAATCAGACGGGAATAATGGGACTCATCAAGAAGCAGATCCCCTGACAGTTGGAACTATAGGAGGGGCCTCAGGAACGATCGTCGAGCCCTGAATGGCTGCAACCTTCTCAACTGGGGGTAAAGTATCGCCTAGACCCATTTGGTGAATTATCTCTTCAGCACACCTCAATCTCTCGACCAATTTACGTTAGGAATCTTTAAAGGCAGCAGTATTCCTTGTGCGAGACTCCTCAAGGTCAGCAATCTTGTGCTCTGCCGTCAGAAGAGACTCTTCCTGAAGCTGAGCCAGCCTCTCGACCAATTGAAGACGCACCTCGTGTACCCTGGCTTCTGCTTCTAACTTTTCGCAATGCATGCTCAACTCAACAATGCGTCCCTCCAAATGATCTCCCACATGCTTCTTCTGTCACTCTTAGAACTCCGCAAGAGCCTATGGTCTGAAAAGAAAAATGGATTGGGAAACAAGCATGAAGGAAAAAAAGCTGAATAAACATAAAAAAGATGATACCATCAATCCAAGAGACTTAAGGGCCCCGTCAATTTGTTTCTGGGACATCTTGTGTAGATCCAGGTCACACCGATGAAAGTCTAATCGATCCACGATTCGGTCCGCCTCGACCAAATCTATATAGCTTAATTGCATATCCCCAGCATAAATCGCAGTAGTTCCTCGCTCTTTTGAGCCCTTCCGTCTGTCAAAGGACCGAACAGGAACGATAGGTGGCAGGGCGATTACATCCAAAACCTTACGTTTTTCCTTGCGCAAAGGCCAAATTGGTACAGCTAAAGAAGGCCCGGCCATCCCCTCTGACATTACCCTAGGAGTATCTAGTCTTGCTGTGGCGCCGTGCGAGGAACCACTTCCCAATCCTCTGGGTTCATCTGCGTTGACACTCTCGCTGCATGGGGATCCATTTCCCTCCAACGCGATGTTCTCCGTTGGTGTGACTGGGCTCGAATGATCTGGCGAAGCAATCGGCACACGTTTCGGTAGGGATGAAAGTAATAAGGTCTTTCCTCTCTTTGATAAGGGAGGTGAAGACTCCGGAAGGGCCTTAGACGCTCCGATGGACTCCTGAGGAGACCTCTTCATGCTCGACCGAATCTGCTTGTCGATGGTAAATTTTTCCAGAATAGCGTTGTCGAGAAAGTTTAAAGAGTCCGCCAACTCCACTATAAAAAAATCATAAATTTGCGACAAATTCGTAAAAAAAATTCGTCCCAAAACAACTTTGCGACGAATTTTGCGACAATTTTTTTTTTCGTCCCTAATAAGTCGTCGCAAATTTTTGGGACGAAAAACTAATTTTTTGTCGCAAAAATTTCTAACAAAAATTTTTTTGTCGCAAAATTCGTCGCTAATTTGCTACGAATTTAGCCACAAAAAAAATTTTCGTCATAAATTGGCGACAAAAAAATTTTCATCGCAAATTTGCAACAAATTAGGTTTTGTCACAGATTTGCGACGAAAATAAGATTCGTCGTAGATCTGCAACGAACATGATTTTCGTCGCCGATTTGCGACGAACATGATTTTCGTCGCAGATATGCGATGAACTTTATTTTCGTCGCAGATTCGTGACGAATCAAATTTTTGTCGCAGATCTGCGACGAATAAAATGTTTGTCGCAGATCTGCGACGAATACAGTTTTCGTCGCAGATCTGCGACGAATCATTTTTTCGTTGCAAAATTCGTAGCTAACGGCAAATATGTATTTTTGCGACAATTAAAAATTTTATTGATATATTTGGATCATTTTTTCCTATATAACCTGTTTTTATACCTGCTCATCTTACCTAATCAACAACTAATCATTCAAATTGTTTTTAATATCAAATTTCAGGCATCTATACTCATAAATATAGCTAACTATTCAATAAAATCAATAAATTAAAAATTCAACAAGAAATCATAATAATAATATCAAAGATAAAATCAACATCAAGTCTAAATGTTAAAATATCAATAACCATACATAACCAAGAAAATAAATATAACGAGTATCAAAATGTAAGTCAAATAACAGTACACAATCTCAAGTATGACCTCCACCACCATCATCCTCATCATCATCATCATCATCACCGAAGAAATCATCACCTTCATCACCATCGCGAGCATTATCAGGAGGAGAAATAGAAGGGGGAATCTGACTTGGAGCGTAGGCTAACTGAAGATGCTGCATGATTAACATTTGTTGCGTGCGGAACTCATTCATTTCTTGCGTGTGCTTTGCTTGAAGTTCATTGAATTCTTGATCTCTTTGCAGCAGTAAGTCCTTCAAATGGCTCACCTCTTGATTTAACTGATTTATTTCTACCCTGACTGCTGGTGGGGTCGAAGAAGATTAACCAAGGAATTTGTAAGTTCTGCTCAAAGAACCTAGTCCAACTACTCTACCCCCTTTTGCTCCACCAGTCAACTCGAGCCATGTATTTATGTTATCAACAGATGGCTCAGATCCACCAACATCATCACTAGCACTCGAGCTTCTGTGTGACATCTCATCATATCTCTCCTGTATTGTCATGAAAAAAATTAAAATAAATTTCCAATAACAATATAATACAAGCACATATAATCTTGATTAGATATATATATATATATATAAGGAAAATAAAAAAATTAGTAATATAAATCATGAGACTATATAGAATATCAATTATGAACATTCATATTAATATTGAATAAGTTAAAAGTTATGGGAAAAAAAAATCTCTATCAAGTAATTCATTAGAAATCAAAAAATCAACTTAACAATAAAAATAAACTTGGGAAAGACTAATCTAATAAATTTATCTTCCTACATTGTTATGATATATTCAAGATAATATGATCAAATCAACATTAAAAATATTCATTAAATAATTGGAAGTTTTGAAATTACAAACCTTAATCGCTTTAGCTCTCTCCCCGCTCCAAGTCTTATCCTTTTTCTGAAATGTGCGCGTGAAAGTTTCTATGAATGAAGGCTCGGTCCCCGTTTCTTTGGCCTAAAATAAAAAAACACTGTTAGAAATAATGAAATAGTTTAAATTAAATTACAAAATTAGTATTTGTATAAAATTACCAATCTATTTCTATGTTCACCGATATTGATCGAGCCTCCCGCATACGTCGTAGACGATTCCCCTGAATTATAAGCTAATTCTTTTTGTTCTGCTCACTCCTTCTTTTGCTCTCCTCCAATTCCCAAAAATTGACAATCATGCCCCAATTTTGCTCGGTGATGCAGTTTGGCTTTTTTCCGTGTCTCTTCGCATGATTTAAAACGTATCGAATGTAATCACCATATTTTTTCTTGAAAATCCTTTTTACTTCCAACTCTTCAGTCTCGTCCCATGTGAATACTCGCTGCAATGAAAAAAAACCAATTGATTATAAAACTATTAACTTAATTTTATATATAATCTGATTAGGATAATTTACCTTGAACTCACTCCACCATAACTCTTTTGTTTCTTCCGGAGTGCTTGTGTAAGTCATCGAAACCCCTCCCCAATGGTTATTCACGATTCTATTAAGCTCGTGAATAACATGTACAGAATTTGTAAATCTATCATAAATTTCAAACAAACAATATTAAATAAACAAGATAGTTAAAAGAATAATTTGTTTTATAAATAAAAGAAATAATACATCTGAAATTTTAAAATTTTGTACTTACGAATCTCCGTAAGGGGTTATCAACTCTCGATTGTCTTCCCTATCTGCATACGAGTGTTCCACCGAAGGGACTGGAGAAGGTACATTACTAGCCATTTGTTGTGAATGCGAAGGACCTGCAACAGAAGGGGGAGGCGAAGGTATATTACAGGCGAGGGAATGGGATTGCGAAGGTACTGAAGCGAACTGCGATGGTGAAGAGTGTGATCTTCCATCAGAACTTCGTCTATGGTCACCACGTCGAAACTGTCGACCATAATATATTATTAAAAATAATAAAAAATAAAAATTGCATGTTCATCAGATGTATAATAAAAAACATGAATAAACTTACCATATTTAATTTGATAAATTAAATGTGACGAAAAAGACACCAATATGTCAACAAATCTTCTGTAATGACCTATAGAAAAAAAGATAATGCATTAACAAATCAAATAAATAAATTTAAGAATGAGACAATAAATAGTTAACAAATTGAGTAACAAAATTTACAAATTAAAAGTAAACTAACTTACGCACTAAAAAAAAAGATTATCATATATCAAGATAAATATCCGATTTTTATTATATTAAGAGAACAAAACTTACTCGTCATCAAAAATCAAAATCCTCATTGTCATTCTCATCCTCATCCTCATCACGTGTCTCAAAATTAGACTCTTCAACATCATTATCATCAACATCCTCATCCTCATCATCCCAATCCTCATCAACCTCATCATCTGTCTCAAAATTAGATTCTTCATCATCTTCTTCATGAATTTCACTTGCATCCACATCTATCACTACTCCGCTGGGATCTCGTAACGTTGGAATATTATATTCCTCGGTCTAAAATGTATTGGCAACTTCCTCTTGTTGATATGCTATGTCTTCCCAATGCTCCTCAATTTTTTTCCGTGCTTCCATTTTACAAACAGCCCACCAATCAATTTTGTCACGTTTCAAACTAGGATATGAAGCATAAAATACTTGAATCGTTTGTTGTGCCAACACAAATGGTTCATATCTCTTATACAATTTCTTATGATTTATTTCAACCAAATTAAAATGTGGATGCACTTTTATCCCTTTGACAGGGTCAAACCAACGACACATAAATAAAACAATCCGTAATTCTGGACCAGGGTACTCTACCTCTACGATTTCATCCAACAAACCATAAAAATCATTTTGACCTCCACCATCATTGGATGACTGAACACAAACCCCACTATTCATTGTCATTTTTCCCATTCCATATTCTTCAGTATGAAAATTATACCCGTTTATGAAATATGCTGGCCAAGTTCGTACCATTGATTTTGGACCCCATGACAGATGGATTAACAATTCTTGATCAACTTGAGATTGATTATCATGGACCTAAAGTCAAATAAATATGTTAATATGTTTTAAAGTATATATTTAAATAATTTATAGTGTACTTACATATTTTTTGAACCATGATGCAAATTCTTCATCGCAGAAACAATCAAACTCATGTGTCGAAAGTTCAGAATATACGTTTTGAAAAATCCTACCATCAAAGAAAATAAATTTTAACAGAAACAATTTACGACATAAGAAATACATAAAATAGGAAATATATACTAACTCGAAATATGACGTCACTTCTGGACAGTTCAGTAAAATATATGTGTGGGCTGCCCGCCATTCTTGACCAGTTAAGTATCTACGCTTACATGGTCCACTTGGTCGACCAAGGTAGTTAAAAATTGAAAATGACTTCAAATTGGGATCAACAGGACCCTCATCATTTCTTCCCGCTCTCCGCCTCTTGCACTGAACGTGAGGCTCAAAATAATATGAAGCAAACGTTGTTACTTCCTCCACAATGTATGCATTGACAATAGAGGCTTCAACACGTGCCTTATTTTTCACTTTCTTCTTCAAATGATATAGGAATCTAATTGTAATAAAACAAAATGTATTAAAAAATTATATGTAATGAAATTAGTAATTTTATATGCATTAATAACGAAATATAAAAGATGAAAAACTCACCTTTCAAATGGATACATCCATCGAAATTGGACAGGACCTCCAACTTTCGCTTCATATGGCAAGTAAACCAAAAGATGTTCCATGGAATCAAAAAATGACGGTGGAAATATCATTTCTAAATTACACAAAATGATTGGAATCTCTCTCTCTAACTTCTCCATCTGTGAATGTCTCAACACTGTCGAGCAAATATCATGAAAAAAAATGCTTAACTCCGTAATGACACCCCAAACAAAATTTGGTAATAGTTCCTTAAAAGCAATAGGAATTAGTCTTTCCATAAATATATGACAATCATGACTTTTTAAACCAATCAACTTACATTCATTCAAATCGACACATCTTCCAAGATTTGAGACATAACCATCAGGAAACCTCAATGATTTCAACCATTCACAAACAATCCGTCTCTGATCCTTATTCAATGTATAAACTGCCTTCGGTTTTGGTCCCCTACTACTTTCATCGACATCAAGAGTGGGTCGTTTACAAATGAGTTGCATATCTTTTCTTGCATTCAAGTTGTTTTTCGTTTTTCCAGTGATATCTATCACTGTATTTATCAGATTATCAAAGACATTCTTCTCGATATGCATTACATCGAGATTATGATGAACCAAATGACTCTTCCAATATGATAAATCCCAAAATATACTCAGTTTAGTCCATTTATGCGAATGACCATAGCCATATGTTGTACCATGTGGCTCTTCAATAACAGATGAAAAGTTAAGGACTTTATGCCAAATTTGTTCACCAGTTAATCTCAATGGAGGAGGTGTTCTTTCAATTCTATTCTTAGTGAATTCTTCTTTATTTCTTCTGAATTTATGAGTTAACGGTAAAAATTGTCTATGAAAATCAAAATAACTCGTTTTCTTCCCATGTTTCAATCTGAATGACTTTGATCCTCCATACATATTGGACATCCTAAAATCCCAGCGGTACTCCATCCCGATAACATACCATAAGCCGAAAAGTCATTTATGGTCCAAAGAAGAGCAGCTTTCATTACAAACATCTGATTAGTATGAACATCATATATAGGAACACCTTCATCCCATAGTTGTTTCAACTCCGCAATCAATGGTTGCATGTAAACATCTATTAACTTTTTCGGATTTTGCGGGCCAGGCACGACCAATGTTAAAAACATATACGGTGTCTTCATACATATACCGGGTGGAAGATTATACGGAGTTAAGATAACTAGCCAACAAGAATAAATTCTTCCTGATTTGCCAAATGGAGCAAATCCATCAGCACAGAGACCTAACCTAATATTTCGAGTCTCTCTGGCAAACTCAGGATATGTTCTGTCAAAATATTTCCACGCCTCTGCATCTGAAGGATGACACATTAACCCATCTTCTGTTTCATGATTTGCATGCCAAGTCATGTGTTCAGCAGTAGTCTCGGATGCATAAAGCCTTTGTAACCTAGGAGTTAAAGGCAAATAAAACATTTGTCTGTATGATTTACGTCGCTGATTACGACCCGACCTCCTAGTACTCTTATATCTACATTGATTACAGAATTTACAAAAATCTGCATCTTTATCATCTCCCCAATATAGCATACAAGCATTTCTGCAAACATCAATTCTTTCCACCGGAAGACCTAATTCTTTCACCAGCTTTTTCATACTGTAGAAATCATTGGGCATAATGTGATCACGCGGCAATACTTCTCCAATAACTTGAACAAAATCATTAAAACAATCCTCAGACACATTATGCTCTGCCTTGACATTCAACAGTCTTGCGGTTAGAGATAGCTTAGTGTGGCTGTCACAACCAGCCCACAAAGGTTCATCTGCAGCTCTTAACACTTCTTGAAATTGGAGAGATGATTCATTATTCACATTTTCATCAACACCTGGTACTTCTACCTCCTCCAATGGTGATGCATAACTAGTATACTCATGTTCAAATGTTGGAGCAAAGCTAGAACTTACAGCGCTTGGTTCGGGAACAAAATTCGGACCCGCTGCATCAATTACAATCCTCTGATATGGATTCAATTGATCATAATAACTCTGATTCCCACTAACTGAAAATTGTCTGTTTCGTCCATACTCCTCATCAGAAATGAACGGTTCACCATGACATGTCCAATTATAGTAATTCGGGGTAAAACCAAATCTACAAAGATGTTCCCTAACTTTGTCACACTGAAAAAATTTACCATTACGACACCTTCTACACGGACACCTTAGCTTATTCTCATCCATAAAATCAACATGACTACAAGCAAAATCTAAAAATTGTTCCAACCTAAAAATAAACTAATCAGTTAAACCCCGACGATCAGATAAGTTTTTTTTATACATCCAACTTCTTTCGTTCTACATTTTTCCTGTCTCCAAATTTAAAATTTTTAAAATATTAATAAAAACTACTAAATCATCAATAATAAAATCATCATTAATCACAACTAAGTTGATATAACAATAAATAATAACGTTGATCGCATAAAAATTTAACATTAATCTCACAGTATAAATTAAATATTATAAAAGTAATATTAAATTTAACACAACTTAACATCATCAATAATAATAACCTTAATTTAACAAAAATTGAATATAATAATAAATAATATTATTAACTTAATTAATATCAAACAAATTAACTAAATTATAACAATAACATTAAATATTATCATATAATCAAATAAAATATAAATTATTAAACATTTAACAATATTGATTATTTAACTAATCGAAATAAGATTTACTATAAATTACAGATTATTGTTAACATAATGTTTCACCTAATCAATGATCAACACTTTTGATTCCAATTTTATATAAAAAATTAAAATTAACAAATCCAAACATCTCATTAAATCAACCACTAAATACAAAAAAAAAAATAAACTAATATAGAAATAAAAACAACACAAACATACAAATTTACATAATTGCATTTTCCAATTATTACAATACAAATTAAAACTTTTCTCACCACCAAATAATAATTCACCGATGGGCTCAGATATCAACAGCAGCAACAGCTTCCAATCCAAATATTCGATAATCACAAATCTTGATACATCAAAAACAATTATAAATAATTAATATATCATTAAAACAATACAATAAAAATATTTTTTAAATAAAATTTGTCAAAAAAATTTTTTAAAATAATTTTGCATAAAAGGGGCTACAACGGGCCGGGCCGGGCCCAATGGGCCTACCCAGGGCCGTGCAATGGCCCAGCCCATGGGACACGCACGCAGGGGCCGCCCGCGCGGCGAGGCGGGCAGCCGCGCCCCTGCGGGAGGCTGGGAAGCGCAGGGGCCAAAGGCCCCTGCGCGAGTCTGGGCAGCGCAGGGGGGGCGGCACCTTGCCGCGGCTGGCCCGCGAAGGGCAGATCCGGCGGCTTGGCCGCCGGATCTGGCTTCTACAGCACAGATCTGGTGGCTTGGCCGCCGGATCTGGCTTCTACAGCCTGCGGCCGAGAGAGAGAGAGAGAGAGAGAGAGAGAGAGATAGATTACCTATCTCCATCGCAGATCCGGCATCCCTTTCGCCATCCCTTCGCAGAACCACCTTCGCGTAACCACCTTCGCAGAACCACTGAGGGAGAGAGCGAGAGACAGAGAGAGTGAGAGTGAGAGTGAGAGTGAGAGTGAAAGAGAATGTGTGAAGTATAGAAATTAGGGACAAAATATATTTGTCCATAAATTCGTCCCTGATTCAGGGACGAAAAAAATTCGTCCCAGAATTCGTCCCAAATTTAGGGACGAAAAATTAATTCGTCCCTGATTCAGGGACGAAAAAAAAATTCGTCCCTGATTTTGGGATGAATTTAGGGACGAAAAAGAATTCGTCCCTGAATCAGGGACGAAAAAAGAATTCGTCCCTGATTCAGGGACGAAAAAAGAATTCGTCCCTGATTCAGGGACAAAAATAAAAATTATAAAAAAATTTAAATCAGATAGCTTTTTTATTTTTAAAAATAAAAATAAAAATAATTTACAATAAGTGGCATGATATTCCAAGTTTTCAATCTATCATGCGAACTAATATAAGTAAAACTATAAATATTTTTCGGTGGAGAAATATTTGATATTTGGTATTGTTATAAAGATTATAAATATTTTTCGATCAAGATTATAAAATCTGTAAATATTATATGGGATGGTGTAGGAGCATACTTACCTAAAAAGGCTATCACGGTGAATCCCACTTTAATTTTAATAACCCTTCACGTTTAAATATGACACAATTAGATTATTGTACGGCAATGGAAAATAAATTTTTTAGAACTTTACAAATTATGTGGAGTTTACTTTCAAATATCTTCTTCTTTATTGATTTATAAATTTATATTTTTTTATAAAATTAGATTAAACTTCAAATTTTTTTTAAAACTTTAAATAACAAAAATTAGAAGTGGAAATCAACTCTTCATTTAGCTTGAAGCACAGGTTAAGAGGGAAATTATATAGAAATCAAACGCATGCTATGTGCTGGGTGGTTGTATAATTCATAATAAACCTTCTTACTTTCATTGATAGAGATTCGACCACTCTGTTAACATATATATTAAAAAGAATTCCTAAATCATTAAAAATCGTGAACAATTATGAAAATTTTATCATTTCTATTCTATGCAAAATTAAAACAGTGGTGAATGTTAATTTAATGACGTGCATGGTTCATCCAATGAAGATATCCGCCAACCTCCCATTTGTTTGTGAAGTATACGCAAAAAAAAAATTCGTCCCTACGAAAAAAAAATTCGTCCCTGAATCAAAGACGAAAAAAAAAATTCGATGAAAAATAATTTGTCCCTGAATCAGGGACAAAAAAAAAATTCGTCCCTGAATCAGGGACAAAAAAAAATTCGTCCCTGATTCAGGGACGAAAAAAAATTCGTCCCTGATTCAGGGACGAATGGATAAATTTGTCACAAATTTAGGGACGAATAATTTATTTGTCGCAAATTTAGGGACGAATGTTTATTTCGTTGTAAATTTTGGGACGAATTATAAATTCGTCGCAAATTTAGCGACGAATTTTAGGATTTGTTGGAAATTTAGCAACGAATTTATTATTTCGTCGCAAATTTGCAACGAATTTTGCATCAAAAAATTTTCGTTAAAAATTTGCGACGAAATTTGTAACAAAAATATTTTTTGTTGCGAAATTTGTGACGAATACTTTTTTGTTTCTAAAGTCGTGGCTAATTAGCGACGAAAACTATTTTTGTCGCTAAATTTGTGACAGATTTGCGACGAATATTTTTCGTTGCTAAATTTCGTCGCTGAATTCTTGTTTTTTTGTAGTGCTCGATTTTCCCCCTTTTCAATAAGAAAGCCCTATCAACTTTCCTTTTCTCCCTGATCAGTAGACTAGCCAAAGACAACCTTTGATCATCCAACAGGGACTTGACCCACACGTTTCGACTGGTGGACTTACAATAACCACCGACTGACCGAATGAAATAACCGTACTCAAATACGGCTAGGGGCTTTAGTCCTAAAGAAGGCCCCTCATGGGCGTTGGGCAATATAGGGATACGATTCTTATTCGAAAACTCTATGAATAAGAACTTGTGCATCCAGTTCTTGTCAATGGACTCCTTGTAATAGAATCTCTAGTTAGACTCGGGCCGAGTCTGTAGTTTGTACCAGCCCTTGGTCGAACTACTGTTTCCACATCTCATCAAAATAAAAACAGACGACAAGATATCGAAATCAAAACGAAGACAACAAAACCCTAGCAGAGAAACCATGCAACCACCAAACGCCAGGCACTTGAAATTAAGAGAGTTGGGAATAAGTTCCAACAGCGTAGTACCTCCGCAAAAGGACCCATATATGGAACTTTTAACCCGTACTTCACCGATTAGTGGTACATCGCACCCCTTCGGTGCCATGTTAGCACTGTCAGCATCCATGGCGGATACCAAAGTGTAGTCGTCTCTCATCAGCATATCCATTTGGACTTCTTGAAGCTCCTTTATGGACATAGTACTTGCAATGTCGTCAATGCCCGGGTAAGCTTGAGTAGCAGACGCTTTTGCCATTGCCTTTTGAAATAACTTCTTTGATATCTCTTAAGGAGGAAAATAGAATGAAGGTGCCTAGAGCGCACGAACAAATGGCCTCGTATAAACGCTAAGAGGCAATCCGTATACCCGGACGGCAGCACGTGGTGTCAATATGTAAACAAAAGATGGGCACTCATAGTACCTTTCTCACGAAGCGACACCTTGAGTAGGGGGCAAATGATTGGACGTAGTCCAAGGCGCAATTCGAAAGGATGACACTTGAAAGGCCTGCACAGAAGGCTCACAAAGGACAGCTACCGTCCGATATCCAATGTTCTCTATGATTGTCTACTGAAGGGCGTTAGTCGCCTAGATCTCCCGAATAATAGGGTCTCAGTCTCCCCGCTCACCGAATGAGATTTATCAAGCGAGAGTAACACCCTCGATCGAGTATTCGATCATTGGCCCATCGAACGAACGAACCCCGAAGAACCTTCATCGGCCAAATAACTGACCGATAGCCAGCGGCTTTAACAATTCTAAAGGAAGGTCAAAGCATCCTAACAGTTTTGATTTTCTGCTCAAGAACAACATCTTTAAGATCTTTTAAATAAGGAAAAGATCTACCCAAGAAACGAAAGTTCCCATATGATGAAGATCACGATCAATCCAGAATATAGAACTCTCGAGATTTCTGGATCGGCTTGATAAGGAAAGTAGAGTTGAAACACTCCAACGGTGCCATGTTAGCACTGTCAGCATCCATGGCGGATACCAAAGTGTAGTCGTCTCTCATCAGCATATCCATTTGGACTTCTTGAAGCTCCTTTATGGACATAGTACTTGCAATGTCGTCAATGCCCGGGTAAGCTTGAGTAGCAGACGCTTTTGCCATTGCCTTTTGAAATAACTTCTTTGATATCTCTTAAGGAGGAAAATAGAATGAAGGTGCCTAGAGCGCACGAACAAATGGCCTCGTATAAACGCTAAGAGGCAATCCGTATACCCGGACGGCAGCACGTGGTGTCAATATGTAAACAAAAGATGGGCACTCATAGTACCTTTCTCACGAAGCGACACCTTGAGTAGGGGGCAAATGATTGGACGTAGTCCAAGGCGCAATTCGAAAGGATGACACTTGAAAGGCCTGCACAGAAGGCTCACAAAGGACAGCTACCGTCCGATATCCAATGTTCTCTATGATTGTCTACTGAAGGGCGTTAGTCGCCTAGATCTCCCGAATAATAGGGTCTCAGTCTCCCCGCTCACCGAATGAGATTTATCAAGCGAGAGTAACACCCTCGATCGAGTATTCGATCATTGGCCCATCGAACGAACGAACCCCGAAGAACCTTCATCGGCCAAATAACTGACCGATAGCCAGCGGCTTTAACAATTCTAAAGGAAGGTCAAAGCATCCTAACAGTTTTGATTTTCTGCTCAAGAACAACATCTTTAAGATCTTTTAAATAAGGAAAAGATCTACCCAAGAAACGAAAGTTCCCATATGATGAAGATCACGATCAATCCAGAATATAGAACTCTCGAGATTTCTGGATTGGCTTGATAAGGAAAGTAGAGTTGAAACACTCCAACGGCGTACGACTCTCACAGGTATAAGATATCCAAAAAACCCTCTAAGTTAGGTACACTCTCTTAGCTTTTCACATTGGACACTCTAATCACAGGGAATCTTTCCCTTTTTGAACTCTCAGTCTGTTTCTTTTACATTCGAAAATCGCTATTTCTGACTTGAGTATTGGAACCTTCCCCGTTGGAGCACCCTCAGGCGGTTTTTGTAAGTTTCACATCCCCTCGACGGTAACCGTTCGAATCAACAAGGAGTCAGTATCTATGAAATCGCAACCCACCTCCAACAATAATAATCTTAATCTTATGGCTGTAAAAATGGAAAATCTTTAACCAGAAAATAAGGGCGGGGCTCATTTTAAAATAAAAATGATATTCATTATCCTCCACACAAATTTGACATTGGTGCATCAATGAAAAAAACATTAGGTTATTAAAAAAAAAAATCTGAAAAGGTACAAATGCAAACATGTTGGTATTTTGCCAATATTTTCGAGACGAGTCGTTATTTAAATCGAAATATCAATTACATTGTATGGTGCAAAATGAAATTGACAATTATGATTGGTACTGAACCTAGTTGAGTTCCAATGGAGCCCAAGATCAATACAAAAGCCAAACATTAAGGCTATGATTGGGTTAGAAATGACAAGAGAGACAGACGACAACCAAGGGGTTTTCCAAACACCGAAGGAGAGAGAAGTTCGATGGGAAGAGGGAGACGGATGGAACAAGATTATGGTTAGACAAGCCAAACGTAAGAGAGAACAAATGAAGGGTTTAGGTTTAAAATTCTCATGGCTTCGGTCCAAAAATAGACTTTCAAGGCTTTCCCGCAACATAAAAACCTAAGGGAACTTATGGCTGGGTTGGAAAATAAAACTAAACCTGACATCTAACATGACAAAGATTAGGCATACAAGACTAGACCCAAAAAATTAATTGTCACAACTCCTCCATATGTATATGCTCCTTGATCCAAAAGACACCGTAGTATGAGGGGCTGAAATATTACCTCATTTTTTTTTTAATACATAAGGAGGCTCGAACTCGAGCGATTTTGTAAGGGGAATGGAGGACAGTGCCAATTGAGCTATAGTTCATTAACATTACTATGAAATGTCAGATCCCAAGTTTGAAATTTTAGCAAAATATCAAAAATGGCCTTGAATATAAGCTTAAGAAAAAGTTCAATCGACTTAAATTGCTTGGATACGGGTGTCTTGACATATGAAACGTTATTGAAGGACGGACATTCTAAGAGTTAAATTCTTATAATGTCTACTAAAATGACCCATATGAATATGAAGTAATCGTAAAGAAATTAAAGCTTTGAAATCCTAAAAACAAGTCGGAGCAAGAATTGCATTTACTAGTGGGAAAGATATTTTTATAATTGTTTTTATTATTTCAAATCAAGAAACCAAAAAATAATTGGGAAATATATTTTCGATTTTAAATGATCTGCAATACAAAAAATAAAAGTTAAACTGCAAAACAACTTCATACAATTTACTGATTTTGAAACTAAGCATTGAGATTAATATAAGAAGAGGCTATTGTCATTTAATTATTTTCTCCAAACCCCCAAAAAGAAATCAAGGATAATTATGTTAGTAAAATTGTGATGAGATCGAGACAATAAATGGCAGCTTTAATTTATTAATAATAGTGATAATGAGTGATGGGGCATAGCCCTAGACCCAATTCGAAGGGTCAGCACCTGAAAGACCCACACAAGAGGCCTGCAAAGGACAGCTATCGACCGATGAGAAAACACAAACGACTATTCACTATGACCATTTGACTGACCTACCGAAGGGGTTTAGTTGCCCTATCTTCCGAACGAAGGGGCTTAGTCGCCTCGCTTACCGAACGAGATTTATCAAGTAGGAGTAATTTCCCCGATCGGATATTCGGCCACTGATCCATCGAATGAACAAGTCCCGAAGGTTCCATACTGACCAACTGACTAACCAAAGGCCAACAGCCTTATTGGTCCTTCGAAAAGGCTGGACCACCCCAACAACTTTTATTCTCTACTTAAGAACGACACCTACATAATCTTTCAGTTAGGGAAAAAATCTCCCCAGGAAACGAAAGTTCCCATACGATAAATATCACGATCATTTTGGAATATTAACTCCCGAGATTTCCGGATCGACTTGATAAGGGAAGTAGGGTTGAAACATCCTAATAGCATACGACTCTCGCGGGTATAAGATACCCTCAAACCCTCCAAGTCAGGTACGCCCTCTTAGCCTTTCATATTAGGTACACTAATCATAGGGAACCTCTCACTCTCTGAGCTCTCAATTTGTTTTTCTTACATTCGAAAATCACTCTTTCAGACTTGAGCGTCGGAGTCTCCCCCGCCGGAGCACCTTCCGGTGGTTTTTGCAGGTTTCATATCCCATCGATGGCAACCGTTCCAGTCAACAAGGAGCCAGTATCTGTAGAGTCGTAACCCACCTCCAATAGATTGATGCGTCTGTGGCAAGTAGACTAGAGCAACCGCCTTTATAAAACCAATAAATCACTTATGCTATCATGCCTCCAAAGAGAAGAACCTAAACAACTTCAAAAGCCGCCTCCACTATAGAAGGGCACACTACAACACTCTTTGAGGCCGCCTTTCTTGTGGCACCTGATCACTTTATTCGCAATCGTGTGGTCTCACCTCGATCATCTCATCCGAAGCAGGCTTTATAGCCTGGGACTCAAGGACAGCCGATCATGGCCCCTGCGCCAGAGTGAGTCAGCTGCCCCCAGATGGAGATGCTGGAATCAAAAATCCAGAACATGAGCAAACAATTGGAGGGTCTTAGTCGCGCTCTTAGGCTCCAGGGCCAGTCTTCTGTTAGGGGGTCCAGACACCCCCGGCGACGACCGTCACCCCGCTCCATAAATTGTCCAAAAATTCTCGACAAGACCCTAGTGATTCCGAAAGCAGGTCAAGCAGTTTATTGCCGACGAACTCAAGCGGGTCAATGCCCAGGGAAACCAAATTTCCCTCTATTCTCAAGCTTCATCTCTCGATTCGAAAGTCTCTTCAGAGCCTATGTTTCGCAACATACTCTCGCCTCCCATGGAAAGATATGACGGGACAACAGACCCTCGAGATCATGTGACCTATTTTGTGACAGTGATGATTTCGAGAGACATGACCGAACCAGCCATGTGTAAACATTTCCTCACTACTCTTACGAGAAATGCGTTAACTTGGTTCAACTCTCTCCCGCCGTTGGGCATAAAAACTTTCTCCCAACTACAAGAACAGTTCAAATCACATTTCGTGATAAGCAGAGGCGTCAAGAGAAAGTCCACTTCTCTGTTGTCATTACATCAGAAGGAGAACGAGTCCTTGAGGGACTTCTTGGAAAGATTCAAGGTAGAGATGATGAGAATTCCATCTTTAAATCATTCCATCGCGCTGGCTGTGCTGCTAACGGGACTACGGCCTTCGAGCATGAAAGTATCGATCACTACGAATCCCCTGTTACCATCCGAAAATTCTACGCCCGAGCCGAGAAATATATCGCTGCCGAAGATGCTGAGGCATTTAATCATAGAAGAAATCGATCTATTCGAAAAGAATGCAACCGGTCACCCGGGAGGTCCCCGCCAAGGAACAGCCGAGTAAATCTCCCTCCTTTGCAGTGGTATAACAACTACACCCCTTTGAATGAGACCCCCAGTCGGGTCTTATCCTTGATCAGAGACAAGCCGTACATCCGATGGCCCCCACAGTCGACCGAGAGTGACCCCAGCAAGAACAGAACCAAGTACTGCCACTTTCACCGCGATTACGACCATACAATAGATGATTGCAAGAAATTAAAAGACGAACTAGAATTCTTGGTGCGTCACGGGAAACTACAAGAGTTCATTGGTAGGGGGAAGGAAATGCTCCCACTGGTCATTGGTACGAATCGCCACGACATAATCGGTTAGAGGACCGACAAGTTGCTCGGTCCTCGACCGACAGAAGAGACGGAGTAATACTCCAAATTCAAGATGGGTATGTCCTTCGAAAGCTTTCCATTCCTCTGACGATCCGTCAGAAAACGAAGCAGGGCGCCTAGTCACGCCGATTTTCTATTCCCTGAAAACACTTCCTTCCGCACCACAAAAAGTTCTAGCAACAGACGCCAATAAACTGAAAGGGGGGAAGAGGCCCGTTATTGGTTTCACAGATGAAGATTTAGTCGGGATAGACCCGAGTCGTCATGACCCTCTCATAATGACCACCAGGATTGGGCAATATGAGGTTAGAAGAATCTTTGTCGACCAGGGGCAAGCTGTAACCTTCTGTACTGAGATGCTTTCAGAAGAATAGGGTTTACTTCTGCCCATCTCCAACCCCACGCAAGCCCGATCAAAGGGCTCTCAGGCGAATGGATATACCCCGAAGGTATCATCTCACTTCCGGTTACCCTCGGAATGCCTCCCAATCATGCGGCAGCTCCTTCATGTTCAACATGGTGGATCTCCCTTCACTTTACAACGTCATCTTGGGCAGGCTAGGTCTAAAAGCCCTGGAAGCTTTACTTAGTACTAAATACATGAAGATCAAGTTCAGAACGCCACTAGGAATCGGAACATTGTCATGCTATCCGAAGCCTTCGACTCTTGCCCCTAAGTGATCACCAGGGTATGCTACTAATGGTTCTTTCTTCGGAATGCATCGGTATTTTTTAATTAGCAAGGTATCGACTCACCGGACTTCTTACTCGCATATCCCTGATCCTATCATATGGCGGGTCTAAATCGTCCAGATTCTATTGATCGGACGAGTAATCAATAAGGGATGGAACTCCCCGAACGGATGAACACGGCCTCTTTATCTAAAAGTTTTTCTATCGTACGACGGGTCTAAATCGTCTAGATCCTATCGATTGAACGTGTCATCAATAAGGGATGGAACTCCTCGAACGGGTAGACACAGCCCCCAAATCTAAAATTTCCTATCGTTCAAACGTGTCATTAATAAAGGATGGAACTCCCCAAACGGGTGGACACGGCCCTTCTATCTAAAAGTTTTCATATCGTACGACAGGCCTAAATCACCCAGATCCTATCAATCAAACGTGTTATCAATAAGGGATGGAACTCCCCGAACGGGTGAACACGAGCCCTCTATTTAAAAGTTTACCTATCGTATGGCGGTTCTAAGTCGTCCAGATCCTATCGATCAAACGTATCATCAATAAGAGATGGAACTCCCCGAACGGGTGGACACGGCCCCCCGATCTAAAGTTTCCTGTCATTCGAACGTGTCATCAATAAGGGATGGAACTCCCCGAATGGGTGGATACGGTCCCTCTATTTAAAAGTTTTCCTATTGTATGACGGGTCTAAATCGCCCAAATCCTATCGATCGAACATGTCATCAATAAGGGATGGAACTCCCCGAATGAGTAGATACGGCCCCCCAATCTAAGTTTCCTATCGTTCGAACGTATCATCAATAAGGGATAGAACTTTCCGAACGGGTAAACACAACCCCTCTATTTAAAAGTTTTCTTATCGTACGACGGGTTTAAATCGCCTAGATCTTATCGATTGAACGTGTCATAAATAAAGGATGGAACTCCTCGAACGGATGGACACGGCCCCCCAATCTAAAGTTTCCTATTGTTAGAACGTGTTATCAACAAGGGGCGGAACTCCCCACATGGGTGAACATGACCCCTCTATCTAAAAGTTTCATATCGTACGGCGGGCCTAAATCGCCCAGATCCTATCTTTCGAACATATCATCAATAAGGGATGGAACTCCCCAAACGGGTGGATACGACCCTTCTATCTAAAAGTTTCATATCATACGGTGGGTCTAAGTCATCCAGATCCTACCGATCGAACGTGTCATTAATAAGGGATGGAACTCCCCGAACAGATAGACACAGCCCCCCAATCCTAAAGTTTCTTATCATACTCCGGGCCTAAGTCGCCATAATCCCGCCAAATGGATGTATCATACGGGTGGAACTACCCAAATAGGCGAACACGACCCTAATATAAATCACTTCCCATCATACGATGACCCTGTCAGGCTAATATAATGAGAGCTGTCATAGTGAATAACAAGCCAAACTCTATCATTGATAAATTACCTAAAGGGTATTGGAATACAAAGTTTTAAACAGATGTTACACAAGATCGAAGGAAGATCATGGGATTTCACGAAGAGCAGATCCCTTTATAGCCGAGACCATAGTAGAGGCTTCGGGCATAATAGTTGATCCCTAGGCCGCAGCATCCCCCTCAACTGGGGGCAAGGCATCACTTAGGCCCATCCGACGGATTATATCTTCGGCGCACTTTAGTCTCTCAGTCAACTTGTGTTGGGAATCCTTAAGGGCAATAGCATCCCTTGTACGAAGTTTCTCGAGGTCAGCTATTTTACGCTCCGCCGCCCGAAGAGACTCTTCACGCAGTTGGGCCAATTTCTCAATTGATTGAAGATGTGCTTCGCGTACCTTGGCCTCTGACTCTAGTCTCTCGCACCGCTTGCTTAACCCAGCGACGCATCCTTCCCAGTAATCTACCACCTGCCTCCTTTGTCGTTCTTGAAATTCTACCAAAGTCATTATCTGAAGAAAAGACTGGATCAGAAAAAGCAGGAATAAAGGGAAAACCAAACAGAAGCAAAGAGGGTGATACCATCAAACCGAAGGACTTAAGGGCCCCACCAACTTGCTCCTGGGACATCCTATACAGATCGAGCTCGTATCGATGAAAGTCCAACAGGTTTACGATTTGGTCCGTCTTAGCCAAATCTATATAACTGTATTGCATATCCCCAGCATAAACCGCAACAGTCCCCCCTTCTGCCCGTCAAAGGACCGAACAAGAATGATAGGTGGTAGGACGGTTCCATCAGGAACCTTGAGTTTCCCCTTGCGCAAAGGCCAAACCGGTACAGCTGAAGAAGGCCCTGTCATCCCCTCTGACATTACCCTGGAAGTATCCAGTCTTGTTGTGGCGCCAGGTGAAGAACCACTTCCCAATCCTCTAGGTTCATCCATGTCGACACCCTCATTGCACGGGGATCCATTTCCCTCTAACACGATGTTTTCCATCGGTGTGACCGAGCCCAAAGGATCGGGCGAAGTGACTAGTGCACGTTTCGGTAGGGACGAAGGCAGTAGGGCCTTTCCCCTCTTTGATAAGGGGGTGAAGACTTAGGAGGTCCTTAGACACCCCGATGGACTCCTGAGGAGACCTATTCGCGCTCGATCGAACTTGCCTGTTGATGGTAACCTTCTCCAGCACAATGTCGTAAAAAAAAATTCAAAGTCATCCAACTGGATCTTCTCCCTTTCTAACAAGAGAGGTCTGTCGACTTTCCTTTTCTCCCTGATCAGTAGACCAACTGAAGACAACATCTGGTCATCCAGTAAGGAGTTGACCCATATACTTCGACCGGTAGACTTACAATAGCCACCTACGGACCGAACGAAGCGGCCATGCTTAAATGCGGTCGGAGACTTTAGTCCTAAAGAAGACTCCTCTTTGGCGTCAGGAAGCATAGGGACACAATTTTTATCCGAGAACTCCACAAAGAAGAACTTGTGCATCCAATTCTTGTCGATAGACTCCTTATAATGGAATCTCCAGTTAGACTCGGGCTGAGTCTGTAGCTTATACCAGCCCTTGGTTGAGCCATTATTTCTACATCTCATCAAGATGAAAACAGATGATAAAATGTCAAAATCAAAACGAAGACGACAAAACCCTAGTAGAGAAGCCATGGCAATGACCAGACGCCAAGCACTTGGGATCAGGAGAGTTGGGAATATGTTCCAACGGCGTAGTACCTTCGCAAAAGGACCTACATATGAAACTTTTAATCCGTACTTAACCGATTTGAGGTACATTGGTATGCACCCTTTTGGTGCCATGTTAGCCCTATCGGCATCCGTGTCGGACACCAAAGTGTAATCGTCTCCCATCAGTATATCAGTCTAGACTTCTTAAAACTCCTTTACAAACATGGTGCTCGCGATATCATCGATGCCCGGGTAGGCTTGAGTAGTGGACGTTTTCGCCATTGCTTTCATAAATGACTTCTCTGATAGCTCTTAAGGAAGAAAAGGGAATGAAGGTGCCTGGTGCGCGCAAACAAATGGCCTTATATAAACACCAAAAGACGATCTGCATACCCCAACGACAACGTGTGGTGTCAATACGTAAACAAAAAATAGGTACTCATGGTGCCTTTCTCGCGAAACGGTACCCTGAGTAGGGGGTGAATGATGGGACATAGTCCTAGGCTCAATTCGAAGGGTCAGCACCTGAAAGGCCCACACAGGAGGCCCATAAAGGAGAGCTACCGACCGATAAATAAGCACAAACTACTATTCCCTATGACCATTTGACTGACCTACCGAAGGGCCGTAGTTGCCTCATCTTCTGAACGAAAGGTTTTAGTCGCCCCGCTTACCGAACGAGATTTATCAAGTGAGTAATTTCCCCGATCGGATATTCGGCCACTAGCCTATCGAATGAGCAAGCCCCGAAGGTTCTATACCGACCGAATGACTAACCAAAGGCCAACGGCCTTATTGGTCCTTAGAAAAGGTCGGAGTGCCCCAACAACTTTTATTCTCTGCTTAAGAATAGCACCCCCGGGATCTTTCAGTTAAGGAAAAGATCTTCCCAGAAAATGAAAGTTCTCATACGATAAAGATTACGGTCATTTCAGAATATTAACTCTCAAGATTTCCGGATCGACTCGATAAGGGAAGTAAGGTTGAAACATCCCAACAGCATACGACTCTCGCAGGTATAAGATACCCTCAAACCCTCCAAGTCAGGTACGTTCTCTTAGCTTTTCACATTGGACACACTAATCATAGAAAATCTCTCCCTCTCTAAGCTCTTAGTCTATTTCTCTTACATCCAAAAACTGCTCTTTCTGACTTGAGCGTCGGAACCTCCCCCGCTAGAGCGCCCTCCGGCGATTTTTGCAGGTTTCACATCCCATCGACGGCAACCGCTTGAGTCAACAAGGAGTCGGTATCTGTAGAGTTGTAACCCACCTTCAACAATGAGAAAGAATAATTTTTTTTTCTCTTAATAAGGGTCAACAAGCACACAAAATTTAGTACTTGATGCATCTAGTAATTTTAAATTTTTTTATTTTTTAGTTGAAACAAGTTTGAATGCTAATAATAATTGAGTTTATTTATAATTCTAAAGTCTTAAAACTCCTATCGTGTGAAAAATGGTATTTCTGACCTAATATTTCATTCATTAGTCCAAGAAAAAGGTGCCATTAGAAGAGCCTAGGTACATAAACAAATATGAAGAATAATATTATAAGGATTTTTTTTATTTAATTGTCTAGGGTGCCAAAAGAAGAAAAACGAAAAAAAAAAAAAAAAGAAAGGAAAAAAAGAAAGAAAACAACTTATTATGATAGTAAAGAAAGGGAAGTTGCATTTGGATTTTACAATCAATACTAAAATTTCTTTTAATTAAATTGAAATATATTTTAACCAATTCAAAAATATTCTAATTTTTAAAAAAATATTAATTTTTTATTTTTTTTATTTCAAGATATACTATAAAATAAGATTTGAATCATTTAATCGTTAGCTCATTTAATCCATGTAGTACAAATCGGGAGAGGAATTTGGAGAGTAACATTTATTTCTTAATTCTTTTTTTAATCCTAGAAATTTTAAAATAAATAATATTTATATTCCAATCAACATTCTTTTCTTCCCTGCTTGTTGGTCCCATTTGTTTGCCCACTTTTTGGTTAGGTTGTATGGAATGGTAATGGGATATACAAAAATATCATTGTATAAGAATAGAGAAAATAAAAATATAAAAAATACATAAATATAAAGATATAAAGATTTTCGTATAAATATTAATTATTTTATAAAAATAATAGAATAATCATATTTTTAATAAAAGCCTATAATAATTAAATATGTAATTATTAATCATAAAAACATAAAAATAAAAATTATAACTAAATAAATAAATAATTTATTAAATATAAAAAATATGTAAATATAGAAAATATAAATATTTTTTAATAAATATTAATTAATTTAACATATTAAAATATTTTAAAAATGAAAAACATTTCAAATACAGAAAAACATTGTGCTGAGAATTTTCATGTATCAGAGTTTTTTTATGACCGTTGGAACATCTAAATTACCGATCTTTTTCCCAGGAGGAAAAAAAAAAAAAAAATCATAAAAGAATGAAGGCGGGGAGGTGAAGTCCTCGCCGATACCACCCACAAAAAGGAAACATAATCGACATTAATTTATTTCCTTAATTCATTATCCCATATACAGAGTTGATTTTCAATGCCAACATTTCCTATTTTCAAAATATCTAAATACATCAAATAAATTAATATTTATATAAAAATTCTTATATTTTTATAATTTTTCCATATTTAATGAATTATTTACAATTTAATTATAATTTTATTTTGATATTATTTTTTTGATTAATAATTACATATTTTATCGTTTTAGATTTTTATTCTAAAAAATAGTCATTTTATTATTTTTATAAAATAATTAATTTTGATATAAAAATCTTTATATTTTTATATTTATACATTTATCTTTACAAAATGTCACTTTTTTATATTGTTTCATATAAATTTTCATTTTTGCATTTTCATGCAACTTAAATTAGGATAAAGTACAAAATATTAAAAAAAAATAAATCAATACAAAATGGAGGTATTTTAGAATAACTCAAACTGCACATGTGGATGGATGTTGCGACCCCCAGGATAACCACCTACGAGGGGTAAAACCCGATAAGGCAGCTCACGACTCACAAGAAACCAACCAGCTTCGAGAAACCATTTTAGGCACAACAAGATCCTACAAACCCAGAAGTAGCCTCCGCCCACCAAGCCTTATGGCCCAACAAAGGAAGAAGCTCCACAACCCCAAACCCGAGCTACCGAGCCTTCAAGAGTCCAAGGCCAAGCTCACTGTGGTCAAAAAAAAAGAAGTTTCCTAGAAGGCTAAGAGTCTCAATAAGTCAAAGAGCCTAGGAATAAATAAATATGAATAAATGTAATAATTAGGAATAAAAGAGAAAATCTAAAAGTTAGAGCATGTAATGAGAGAGTTAAATGTCTCTATTGATAGACGGCTAGGGTATAGTAAGATCTTTGGTCTTCCCTCCCCCCTTAGCCTATAAATAGTCCCCTTCCCCAAGGTTGTAATCATCATTTTGAAAAGTTAAAATACAAGTTTCTCTCTTATTTTGAAAGAGTGTCTGTCTTTAGGAGTTTAAGAAGCAAGCCATTCCTTAAGTTACACACCACTCGAGTGATCCTTGTAGTGCAGAATAGCAACCTCACGGTTTTACACTAAAACTATGTCCAATCTATCAAACCTAGACCTGGATTCCATCATTTGGATACTTTTATTGAGAAAGTACCCAACATTTTTGTACTTTCATTGAGAGAGTTCCCATTATTTTGATGCTTTCATTGAGAGAAGCATCCATACCACCCACATTTCATTAAGAGATCCCATTGAGAGGTCATTTCATTGAGAGGATTTCATTGAGAGTGCATCCATTCCACTTACACCATTTTACCCCTAAACCACATACCTATCCTTACAACCTTTCATCCTCTAACAATAACACACACTCTTCATTCGGAGGAAAAAAAAATGCCCTTTACATTTCATCCCAGCCACCACCATGACCATGACTGAAAATATCCCTACTCAACGTGAGAGACTTAAACCCCTTGAGGCCCACATGGAGACCACTCAACAAGTAAGGAGAGACGCTGACCAGCTCTTTACCCAAATAAACCAACGTTTTAATTGCCTAGAGCAAAGTTTGACCACCATTACCACTATGATTCAAGGCGTGCAAGCCACAATGCAGCCTGAAAGAGGCAAAAGCAAGGAACCCCATCATTCTCGCAATTGGCAAGCCTCTAACCAATATAAGATACCGACTCCTCCTGTTCGAGCTCTACCTCCAACACCTGCATCCTCTATTGCTGAAGAGGAGAACCATGATTCTACCATAAGTGAAATTGAGCCGAAAGTCCATCCAAGAGCAGACCAAAGGGCTGATCAATATCCTGGCCGACCCGTTTGTGAGTTTCCAACATTCAAAGAAGGCGATCCTAGTACTTGGATCGCTAGAGTGGAGACTTTCTTCACTTATTACCTGGCAAACAGATACAATAAGGTGTAAATCGTCAGCTTCTATTTCGATGGAGAGGCCCAACTTTGGTACCAATGGCTCAAAGAACGGTACCATACACGCCAAAAGAGAATTTCTTGGCAGCGGCTTTACAAGGAGCTCACAAAATGATTTGGTGAAACCAACTATGTAGACTACAATGTTGCTCTCACGAGACTAAGACAAACTTCTTCCCTAAGGGAATACCAATGGGAATTTGAGAAGATTTCTACAAAATCAATTGGCCGGAGAAAGCGTTAATTGGAGTGTTTATTAGAAGATTAAAGCGTGAACTCATAGCTGAACTCAAGCTCAAACGGCCCAAAACACTTATGAGAGTTTGGGAAGTAGCCTGAATAAAAGATGACTAGCTCCAAGAACTTAGGAGCTATACTCGGCCCCAACTTTCCGAGATATCCAGAAACGACTCTTCATTTAGCACACTATCAGAGGCAGGGCATGGCATAGCTATAACACACACTCGGAGAGAGCACGCTCGCAGCGGGCTTTTTTTTTAGGTATTTGTTATGTGATTATTATATATGAATTAAAATGTAAAAAAAAAAAAAAAAAACAACAATTATAAGTTTATATAAATTTACAGATGGTAGTGTTGTTCCTATCATCATTAACCAAGGTAAAGACAAAAGCCTAAAACCAGAATCAAGTCATGGTAAAGGATAGATTGGCTCAAAGTTCCTATCATCATTCCACATGATATGAATACAATGCACAAAGTTCATTTGACTATAAGAGGAAAATTTAGGCAAGAGAAGAAAAACTTAAGACAACTAAATTATTTTGGTCACTTAGACTTGCACTAATTTTGTCACGCCCCAACCTTCGAGTCGAGCACCGGACAACCGCTACGCCACTCCGGGATATTGGTAATGTCTGTTCGTACATCAAAGTACCGCAAGACACTCAGATATTTCATTTTAAAATAAATATGAATCATCCACCAACCATCCAAACAAATCTCTCATTTCATCACAAACCATTTTATCATAAACAATTTCCACAAAATGCAAAAAAAATAAAAAGGAGATCCTCAATTTAAGTTTGCAAAAATCATATTTAAATCACATAGCAAGTAAACATGATACAAAAATGAGTTTCCAAAAATAGTTACAGAGTTTGTCTCTATTTGGATCTACTAATATCTCAAACCAAAAGAAAACTAGTACCCGAAAGAATCCAACAAAACAAACTTTTTCAAGTCCAGGGCTAGGTAACCACAAGTCTCAACTAATCTTTCTCTGTAAAATTAGAAATAGAAAGAGTATAACAATTTCCAGTGAGTGATATGCATGTTGTACATAAATGAGAGTTATGTGACGACTCAAAATCATTGTTCCCAATAAAGGTCTATCATGATCTGGGGTAGGACCACCAAGGGTCTTAGTAATTTACATTCTAAAATACCTCCATTTTTGGCATTATCCATGGACTTTGATTGGTGGTGCACCAAACTATTCCATGCCAGTGGACACTATATCCAACCATGAATGCACCACACGTGCTCGACTACATACCATGGCTTACTTAACCCACCTTGTCACCCAATCGAGTATGGGAAATGACTAGTCATTTGTCGAAAGTTGACTATTCCCCCAAAGCCCTTAATGCACCATTTCACAAAAATTAATAATCTGATACATGTGCCATCAATTTAATAATTGTTTATCAATAACTAGCATCACAATGTATTCAATATCAATAAATTAACATAGCACATATATTCATTCAAAACATTAGAATGCATAGAAATTTCAGACTCAATTTTTGAGATATTTCACACACACTAAAACATATAAAAATCAAGTTTCAAAATCATTTAGAAAATCCAATGAAAACATTTTTCTTATTTAAGTGCAAGTATTTAACCACTTACCTCTTGGGAGAGCAACCACTCCCAATTCCAAACCAAATGAAATCATATCCCTCCTTGGGTTTCGAATACCTTAACCTAAGATATTGAGTATCAAATATATTACTAAATCATAAATCAACATTTGACTAATTTGTTTCTCCTCAATATTTCACTAAATATTCAAATCCATAATGTATTGATTCTAACTTCATAATCCAAATTTGCATAGTCATAAAAAAACTACCATAATTTTTATTACACACGTCCAATTTAAATTATTCAGATCTTAAATTAAAGATAAGATATAGATCTACAACTTTCATGTTCAAAATTCAGCCTAATTCAACCTAGAGGATAGCTTAAAATCATAGCAAATCTTATAACCATAACAAGACAGAAAACATGGGGTTTCTGTAGAAGTTGTTTTCTTTGAAAAACACCAAAAATACAATTCTTATCGAAACGTCTTCTGCGATATGTCATTTTAAAGTTCTAGAAGTCTAATTTCAGCAGCGATAAACCCCACTCAGTTTGCTTATGGACAGAAAATAAGTTATGAATAAAAAAATACAGTAAGCTCAAACTGTTTAGTATGTAATCTTCATGACTTTCCTTCCATTCTTATTATAGAATTTAAACACCTGTATAAATAATACAAATCTAAGTTGAGAAAAATATTTTACCTCAAATAGAGTCACCAATTTCGTTCCCAAAATCGAGCCACAACAAAACCCTAATTCTTCTCTCTCTTGTTTTGAGACACCAATATCGTTCAAGACTCAATTTCTCGAAACCCTAGATTTTCTCTCTAAAATTTTTAAATTTCTCACTAGAATTTTGTTCTATGATTTATATTTGGGTGTTTGGAAATTTTAATAATTGATTTTGGGTGTGATTTGGCTAAGCTCAAGGGAGGGAGAGAGATTAGAGAAAGAGAGAGAGATTGGAGCAAGTGTCCAGAAAATGAGATGAAGTTTTTGGATCTCGTGGATTCTAGAGTCTCACTTCCCTTTTGTCTTTAAACTCATTTCTAATATTTACCTAGTGACCCTCTCACATTTTTAATTTGCACATGTGTCCAATAAGTTCTCTTGGGTCATTTGGGAAAGTCATCTTATGAATTTGAGTATTAGAAGTTAGATTCTATTGAGGAAGTAGTGTTTGTCAATGAGCTAAGAAAGTTAGAATAAAAAGTACAAGTCATGAAAAATAAATTAAAAATAATAAAAACATGGAATGTTTAAAAGTATGAGATAGAAGGGCGGATCTAACGTAATGATGAAAGCTCTCCATTGTGTTCTGGAGGTACAATGTTCGAATCAGCTTCATTGCAAAAAAAAAGCAAGGGAAAGACTGACTAGCTATTCTCTTTCATAGACCCCACAACGTGAGAGTTTCGACATTGGATACGTCTTTTTTTTTTTTTTAAAAAAAAAGAAATATAAGATAAAAGATAAATTGTAAATAATATAATGAAGAAGTTTGGGTGGCTTAGTGATACAGAGCTTTTTGGAAGTGGCTTGGAGTGGCTAGGTTCAATTCTCATTACCAACGATCATTGCAAGTGATCAACTTTATCACCTCTAGTACCAAGAGGGCATCAAAATGGAAAATGTAAAGTGTTGGTTTTATGGAACAGATGGGAAATGAAAGAATGAAACTGATGGGACAAACTTGGTAGAAGTGGATTATTCAATTCTCTAAGCCTACCGTGAGTCTCAAGTCGTTTCAGATGGGAAATAAAAGAATGAAACTGTTGGGACAAACTTGGTAGAAGTGGATTGTTCAATTCTCTAAGCTTACCGTGAGTCTCGTGTCGTTTCAAATTCCCATAACTGCCGAGAAGCAATTGCAAGTGCTCCCTTACCGACAGGCGTGTGGAAATAGTGGAGAACAATAGGTATATGAAAATAATGGAGGTATTATCATCGACAGGTAAAGTATACCAAGGAGCATGCACTACCGATTGGATGATAAAATGCACCGGTGAGTTTCACAGTAGACACCAACAAGGTTTTTAAAATTAAGCATCTATCAACAGATCCAAATACTCACCGGTAATGTGAGTAAAGTATATTATACCAAAAAGGTATATGGAAATTGAATGAGACAAATAACAATCACCAACCAAAAATGGAGAATGTTAAACATTCACCAACAGATAAAATACTAAAGGAAAACGTTGACGAGTAAATATAAATACTAATGGATAGCAATCGGTAATAGAAATATCAATGAATAGCTATCAATAGAAATCAACACATATATGAAAATTGTATAACAATAGAGATGCCATCAGCCATAACCGATAGGTAATTGAAGTATACCAAAAACAATTGAATAAAAATGTACCGAGAGGAGGTTCTTGGACAGTACCGAGAAGAATTGAAAAATTGAAAGTACCAAGAAATAGTGAAATCGACAGGGTTTCTATTTGTTTACCAAATAAATAGACGTCAAGAGAAGAGTGGGAAAAATTATACTGACAGATAACAACCACCGACTAGAAATTTAAAATTTGAAAAAAAAAATATAGGAAGTAGTCAACCAATCATTAAAGCTATACCGAGCAACCCTATCTCTCACAAAGAAATCACATCCTATCAAGGAGATCAATCTTGATGAGAACTCAAGTTTTATCCGTCATCAAACACAAAATCGAACTCTATTGAGTATCGATCACTCTAATAACTGATCACTCAAAATTTATAAGTCTACCGACCAATTGCCTAAGGGCTCTGAACAGCCCAAGGGGCAAAATCAACAATTAATTTTAAATTAACTATTCTCCCATAATATACAATATATAGAAATCTCTACTAGTCATCTAAGTGTCCATACTACGATCTATCTTTCTGGTGTTACACTTTTATTTATAAGCTAAAATTGATCACAACCAATTTCTCTCGTTAATTTACAAGAGCGATTTTATGAAAATTTTCTAATATCGAATTTTTGGTATTACAAATTTAAGTAAAACTTCTTCCACAACCATATCAAAAATCCAATCAATCATAGAACTACATACTTCTCTACCTAAAGAAAGAAAGATACGAAAGCAGCATCAAAATCAAAACTAATCAAAAGTCTAACAATACCTGTGTGCCTTATGTAGTTCTCTATTGCACATTCTGTGGTCAGATTTCCAATTTTTGCAAATCTTCTCTCTAACCTCCCCCCCTCTCTACTTCAACTTCTGTTTCTTTCACACCCCACTGAAACTAATGATCCCAGTAGAAAACTATAATGGCATTTTATGTTTGAAGACAATGATGTATATTTCTAAACTACTCAAATTTTTGTGAGATGGAAAAACTGGTGGAAAATAAAAGACTGTCATATCTACCTTTTCAAGCTCAATATGGCCGATGTGCCCCAATGCAATAGCATTTCTCCCCCAAATAGCCTCCTATGAATCTAAAAACCACCTGGTATGAAGCCCTTTCGTATCATGATGAGAACATATCTTACATGAAATTTTGTCAGCTTGAGGCACATACGGTGGAAGTTGCTCGGTGCTCCACCAAATTCGATAACCCCATTCCTCTTCAAATCAAATACCTGCAATGAATTTAAAGTTTTTAAGATAGTTTGGCACATCAAGATACTAGAACTAGCATTAAAGTAAGTAAATCAATGACAAACCTGGTTCACAAAGAGGTTCTGCTTGTCACTGTTCTTTAAGAGTGCTGGTCTAAGTTCCTCTTGCTCATCAAAGGTTAAGCACAAAGCACTCAATAAGAAAAGGATACATCATCTTGGAACATATTACCTTGTGAGCGACCGTACGAAGCCTCAACCTCATTCACTGAAACTGCAAAAAATCGAAAATAGTGAATAAGACCATCATGAGTGATTGAATATGAACAGATCATATAACGCCTCAACCCTCTCCGTTTAATCTGAGATTTCTAACAAAGATTGCCAGATAAAGAAGATAGAACATGACCATTACTTCTTTTGAAGAGTTGTGCTGAAATCTTTTCTGATACTAAGCATATATTCCGGTTTTATTTTACTTTTTTTACCCTTTTATTATTTCTCAAAAGGATTACTTCACGTTATTGGTCTTTTCTAAATAGATATTTAGCCAAAGACTATAAATCAATTGGTATTGTGTGATCCCTTGAATACGATGAAACTGGTACAACTATTAGTTTCGTGTAGACATTTTATCAAACACATGGCATATATTCTGATTACACATACACAAATCAAAAAACAGAAGCTGAAAATTAAACAGAACTATAGCTTACCCTATTACCGTAATATCGTCCCGAATTACATAGAATTGGTATCTAGTCTCCAACCTCAACTCGTAAAAGCCTCATGCTTCTGAATTTTTATAATCTCATCGTCTACCTTCTTCAGATTCTCAACTTCTCTGCTTGTAAATTTCCTTTCTTGCACATACTTTTCTTTGTTTTCTGGCTTGACCCACCTTGAGAATACGGAAGACATTACATGTATATTATAAAATTAAACGAGTATGAACTAGGATACTCTCTCTAGAGGCAGTCTACACCTTCGATCGTAGCAAATATACTCCTTCGCGGTCTAGCTTCAAAGACTTCTCCGAGGCACTTCAAAAAAATATCTAACAAGTAAAATGCAAACTATGTCATCAGAAATTCATTAACCAAATCAAAACCTATTTGTTTCCTAGAAATGGTTCCCTCTTTCTCTCCTGCCATCTTTCTCTCTCTCTACCTGCACAAAAACAAAATAAAAAAGATATTCATGTGGGAAGCGCAACGACGGGACGGGGGGCTGTGAGGTGACGTCTTCACCATGATGAGCCATCCTCCATCCGCCTTCAACTTCATCATCCAGTGAGAAATTCCTTGATTTTTACCTTTGGCAACTCATAACAAAAGGGAGGTAGGGGGGATGATGAAAAAAGAAAAAGAAAAAAGGAAATAACAACAAAATGTATGATAGAAAAAAGAGAAAAAATAGTAAAATAAAAAATCTTTGATTCGATAGGAAAAAAAAGATATATAATAAAAAAATATAAAATTTTATTATTTTATTCTCTTAACTTTATATTAAAGTTTTAAAGGTGAATACATTAAAGTAAATTTATTATTTATAATTTTAAAAAGAAAACTTTTCGTTTTAAAATTCACTGATTTAGTGAAATTGAAAGATTAAATTTAGAGGGTTTCTATGAAATTCTCCATTTTTCTTACCTCCAAATAATTATTTTGTTAAATATGAATAGATTCTTTAAAAATCATCCATTTCTTATATTTTTTTATCAAAATTTTTCATCTAAACATACTGTTAAAATAACTAAACAAATTAATAACTAAAGAGTTTCAATTAATTAAAATTTTGAAATATTTAATTTTCTGTTTTACGTGCTAACAATTAATGTTAAATATTAAAAAAAACTTTTAAAACAAAAAATAAAAGAAATATTGGAGGATGGAATAAATAAATAGAGTAGATTATATTAATAAATAATAAGAATTTAATGGTTCAAGATATGAATAACGTGATAATTTAATATTTTATTTTAAATAAAAAATAATTCTTTTTTATTTTATTTTATTTGTTCTCACAATATTCACAATCCGACATGCCAAGTCATAGAATTCATAGAAATCTATGATATACAGAAACTTCTCAATATTAACGTTTCACTATTTCCAAATTGTTTCTCATTTTCAAGACGTTTTCAAATCGTTTTAACATGTTAAATTAATTTATATTTGTACAAAACCCTTTAACTTTTTATATTTATATATTTTTTAATATTTAGTAAATTATTTATTTATTTAATCATAATTATTTATTTTTTAAATTATTTATGTTATTATTAATAATTATATATTTCATTAATTTTTAATTTTATTATAAAATATGGTCTTTTATTATTTTTATAAAATAATTAATATTGACATAGAAATCTTTATATTTTTTATATTTACGTATTTGCCCATGGTTCCGTTTCTTATATTTTTACAAAATACCATTTTACCGTATCGTTTCGTATTCGTTTCCATTTTTCCGTGCAACATAGATAGACATATTAAAGGTATCAATTTCAACATCTTTCTCATTTCTCCTTTTTTATTTTTTAATAAAATCAAATTAAAATTGAAGTCGAAAATGATAGTTCGAGAACCATTCATTTATATGGTGATTCCATTTCATTTAAATAATAAATTAAGAATTGTAGCTCCAAAATCATGTTCAAATGACTATTAAATGGATTTTTATTGTCAATTTTCACAAATTGTAAAATTCTTTGAAGATGAAATATTTTTCACCTCAAATTCCTATTTTACCCGTTCCTATTTTATGTTGAATAGATCTTAAGCATGAAATGAGAACATGTGTAGAGTATTTAACCATTAAGTATTAATTTTACGTCTTTAATATTAATTCTATGAATAAAATTGGATGATGAATATGATCTGATATTCAAGATCCTTTTTCATTTTTACGTCATTGTTAGAGATTAATTTAATTATTACAACAACAATTAAATTTTTATCTCATTAAAAGATATCGACTATATATATATATATATATATATATAAAGTTATGCTTTAATTTTATATTGGTTGTCTATTTAATGCAATCCTCTTTCCTTATCAGAGTTTGAGACCAGTTACAATGGAGTTTGGAGATTAATTTAATTCATTTAAGAAAATAAGTTTGTCCAATAGAAATTTGTATCAATTAATAACATCAAAACCTAATAAAAATAATAAATAACTATCGGATAATATCTCATTTAATATTCAATAACCATTTATTTCATTGCATAAAAATATTCAACTTTCTCATTTTAGCAATCAAATATTATTCAAAAAGAAATATGACTTGAGAAAACAAAAAATAGTCAGCTAATTTTTCATTTATCGCCTCCCTTGAAGTTTGAAAAGTCATAGAAATTGTATATTCGGTACGAAAAAATAAATATAAGAATTCTTATTTAGAGTTTTATTTATTAACTTATATATGCTTTTTGCTTGTTTCTAATTTTCTTTTGCTTGGTCCCATGAGACAAAAAGTGTTAATAATTTATTTAGTATGTAATTTGACTAAATAATTGAAATGAATAGTATTTTCTTATAAAAAAGTCAACTTAAAATATTAATTTGAACTATTAATTTATCGATATTATGAAAAAATGATATAATATAAAATGCAAAATTTTTGTTATCAAACTATTTGGATAATTTATGAAATTGAAAATTGTTTCCCATCTTAAATATCTTTTGCTAAAAAAATTAATTTCTTCATTATTTTACTATTCATCCACAAGTCAGAGAGAGAGAGAGAGAGAGAGAGAAAGCTATTTATAGCTCAATAACAGCCTTTCAATTTATAGTTTACTTATATAGCAGTTTGACACCCCAAATATCCCAATTGCATTTCTATATAAACCAGTTCACAAGGAAAAAACCTACATTCAAAATTTTTTTTCATATTGAAAGAAAAAAATATTTATTGTTTGTTCAAGCTTGAGCGAAAATGGAGAAACAAGGTGTTAAAGCTATTTTTATGATTGCTTTGATCTTTGAAATGTTTATAGCATATTCAGAATCTACAAAACTCTCTTGAATGTTTTGTAGCGTGTGTCTTTGGTTGCATACTTGAAGAAGACTCTGCAATCAAGTGTGCTACAAAATGTGCCATAGCTTGTATCAGAAAGAAACCTTTTGCTAAGATTATTGAGGAGACCTCCATTGAGGATGTTAGTAAACATATCGAATACTTCTGTAAGCTTGGATGCATTACCACTCTCAACACAGAACAAAAAACAAGTTTGTAGAAACTTCTCTCTCCCCCTTCTCTTCTTTCTTTATCAATTCTGATATTCATTTTATATATTTGTGTTATTTCAGCTACAAAGAAACTGAAAAGTGATCTGGACTTCTGCTCAAAGTTCTGTACCAAAAACTAATTTGCTCTGCAAAGTTAGCCATGAAAATTTTGTTCAATGTATTACATATTACAAAATTTCAAATGTAGGTTTTTTTCTTATGAATTGATTTATATAGAGATGGAACTCGGACATGCGAGGTGCCAAATTGTTATATAAGTAAACTATAAATCAAGAAAATAAAATCAAATCAAATATTGATATTTGAATAAAATATAATGAAAATTTGATCAAATATATTATATATTACAAAATTTCGAATGTAGGTTTTCTACTCATGAATTGATTTATATAGAGATAGAATTAGAACATGTGGGTGTTAAGTTATTATATAAATAAACTATAAATCGAAAGAATAAAATCAAATCAAATATTCGTATTTGAATAAAATATGATGAAAATTTAGTCCAATGTATTATATATTACAAAATTTCAAACGTAGATTTTCTCCTTATGAATTGATTTACATCGACATTGAATTGAGACATGTAGAATGTCAAACTGTTATATAAGTAAACTATAAATCAAAAGTATAAAATCAAATCAAATATTCGTTTTTAAATAACATATGATGAAAATTTGGTCCAATGATTATATGTTACAAAATTTCAAATGTAGGTTTTCTCCTCATGAATTCATTTACATGTGGAATTAGAATATATAGGGTGTTAAACTGTTATATAAGTGAACTATAAATCAAAAAGATAAAATAAAATCAAATATTCATATTTGAATTAATTATGATGAAAATTTAGTCCAATATATTATACATTACAAAATTTGGAATGTAGGTTTTCTTATCATGAATTGGTTTATATAGAGATGCAATTAAAACATGTGGGGTGCCAAAGTGTTGATACTAAGTTCTCATTGTTTTAGTTCCCAAGGGGATAGTCTAATGGCAACAACCCTCTCTTTCAATCCCGTGATCCGGAATTCGATTTTTGTTGTAACAAAGAAAAAGTTCTCGTTGTTTTATATAGAGAATTGTTGCTACTTACAAAATTTTTACTAAATTCTCCTTGTTTTGTATCTATCTTTATATTTTTCTTTTAAATTAAATTTATAAGAGCGTATTTCCAACTCTTTGCTAATGTTTCCTTCTATTACTTATATCGATTTATTTTATTTTATTTTTTATTTAAAAAAATAGTGTTAAAGTGGAGATGACCAGTTGAGAAGTATGAGTGTTATTTTGACATGTTTCATCCCATTGTTTGATGAAATTTTTTGTTTCTTTTTCTACAAAACCCTACCAATTGTTCATAACTAAGGTTTTCCTAACCAAAATACTATCTTTTTCAAATTTTCTCCCTCTTTTTTTTCCCCATTTTTATCGCATTTTTTTCTCTCTATCTAAAATTTGACACTAGGCAGGCGATATCTTCTTCATCCTAAATTTTCTCATATCTTTGGCTCTCTTCAAGATTTCTTCTCTATCTCTCACTCTAACAAATATACAAAAAGGAAGAATTTGGGTATAGGATTTGGATATTCATTGCCAACTCTTGGCATTATGAATCAATTTCATCAAATTCAAATCCAAATAATTTAAATTAAAATAATAGTTTTTTATGAGAAAAATCAACTTAAGATATCAATTTAAGTTTTTAATTTATTTCGGTATTATGACTAAATAGTGTAATATTGTAAAATTTGTATCACCTAGTTGTTCAAATAATTCAAAAATGTGAATGTTACTTCTGCATATTAAATATTTTTTGTGGGAAAAAAATAAATTTCATCATTATTTTAATATTCACAACATAGAGAGAGAGCATGCTCGCAGCTGCATTTTTTTTTTTTTTGATGTTTGTTATGTGATTATTATACATGAATTAAAAAAATAAAAAAACAATTATAACTTTATATATACTTATAGATAGTGTTGTTGTTCCTATCATCATCAACCAAGGTGAAGACAAAAGCTTAAAACCAAAATCAAGTCATGGGAAAAGATAGATTGGCTCAGTGTTCCTATCATCATTCCACATGATATGAATACAATGCACAGATTTCATTTGACTGTAAGGGGAAAATTTAGGCAAGAGAAGAAAAACTTAACATTACTAAATTATTTTAGTCATTTAGACTCGCACTAATCTAAGTGAAACTTCTTCCAAAGCCATATCGAGAATCCAATCAATCATAGAACTACATACTTCTCTACCTAAAGAAAGAAAGATAGGAAAGCAGCATCAAAATTAGAACTAATAAGAAGTCTAACAATACCTGTGTGTCTTATGTAGTTCTCTATTGCATATTCTGTGGTCAGATTTCCAATTTTTGCAAATCTTATCTCTGACCTCCCCCTTTCTCTCTCTCTTTACTTTAACTTTTATTTCTTTCATACCCCACTAAAACTAATGATCCCAGTGGAAAACTATAATGGCATTTTATGTTTGAAGACAATGCTGTATATTTCTAAACTACTCAAATTTTTGTGAGATGGAAAAACTAGTGGAAAATAAAAGATTGTCATATTCACCTTTTCAAGCTCAACGTGGCTGATGTGCCCCAATGCAATATCATTTCTCCCCCAAATAGCCTCCCATGAATCTAAAAACCACCTGGTATGAAGCCCTTTCGTATCATGATGAGAACGTATCTTACATGATATTTTGTCAGCTTGAGGCACATACGGTGGAAGTTGCTCGGTGCTCCAACAAATCCACAAAATTCAATAACCCCATTCCTCTTCAATCAAATACCTACAACAAATTTAAAGTTTTTAAGATAGTATGGCACATCAAGATACTAGAACTAGCATTAAAGTAAGTAAATCATCGAGAAACCTGGTTCACAAAAAGGTTCTGCATATCACTAAGTAAATCATCGAGAAACCTGGTTCACAAAAAGGTTCTACTTGTCACTGTTCTTTAAGAGTGCTGGTCTAAGTTCCTCTTGCTCATCAAAGGTTAAGCATAGAGCGCTCAATAAGAAAAGGTTACCTCAACCTGGAACATATTACCTTGTGAAGACCGAACGAAGCCTCAACCTTATTCACTGAAACTGCAAAAAATCGAAAATAGTGAATAAGACCATCATGAGTGATTGAACTGCTCAGTTTCATGAACTGATCATATAACGCCTCAACCCTCTCCGTTTAATCTGAGATTTCTGACAAAGATTGCTGGATAAAGAAGATAGAACATGACCATTACTTCATTTGAAGAGTTGTGCTGAAATCTTTTCTGAATATTGAGCATATATTCCGGTTTTATCTTACTTTTGTTACCCTTTTATTATTTCTCAAAAGGATTACTTCACATTATTGGTGTTTTCTAAATAGATATTTGGCCAAAAACTATAAATCAACTGGTTTGTGTGATCCTTTTAATACGATGAAACCGGTACAACTATTAGTTTCGTGTAGACATTTTGTCAAACACATGGCATATATTCTGATTACACTTACACGTATCACAAAACAAAAAGTTAAAAATCAAACAGAACTATAGCTTACCCTATTACCGTAATCTCGTCCCGAATTACATAGAATTAGTATCTAGTCTCCAACCTCAACCTATGAAAGCCTCATGCTTCTGAATTTTTATAATCTCATCGTCTACCTTCTTCAAATTCTCAACTTCTTTGCTTGTAAATTTCCATTCGTGCACATACTTTTCTTTTTTTTTTCAGGCTTGACCCACCTAGAGAATACGGAAGACATTACATGTACCACAAAATTAAAAGAGTATGAACCAGGATACTCTCTCTAGAGGCAGTCTACACCTTCGATCGCAGCAAATATACTCCATCGTGGTCTGGCTTCATAGACTTCTCCGAAGCACTTCATAAAAATATCTAACAGGTGAAATGCAAAACTATGTCATCAGAAATTCATTAAACCAAATCAAAACCTATCGTTTCCCAGAAATGGTTCCCTCTTTCTCTCCTGCCATCTTTCTCTCTCTGCCATCTCAAAAAGAAAAGAAAAAAGATATTCACGTGGGAAGTGCAATGATGGAACGGAGGGCTGTGGCCTGTGAGTTGACGTCTTCACCATCGTGAGCCATCCTGCCATCCTCCATCCGCCTTCATCTTCATCATTGAGTGAGAACTTCCTTGATTTTTACCTTTTTACCTCTTTAAAGTAACTAAAGAAATTAGTAACTGTTGTGTTGGAGGTCGGTTGTGACTCCATAAATATCGATTTCTTGATGACTCGAACGGTTGCTGTCGATAGAATACGAAATCTGCAAAAACTACCGGAGGGTATTTCGGCGGAGGAGGTGCCGACGCTCAATTCAGAAAAAGTAATTTTTGAATATAAAAAAACAAACTGAGAGTTTAGAAATGGAGAGATTCCCTGTGACTTGTGTGCCTAATATATAAAGTTTAGATAGCGTACTTGACTTGGAGGGTTTAAGGGTATCTTATACCTGATAGAGTTGTATGCTTTCAAGATGTTTTAACCTTACTTTCCTTATGGAAACGATCTAGAAATCTCGAAAATTCAATATTCTAAATGATCATGATTTTTATCATATGAGAATTTTCTTTATTTATTAGATCTTGGAGATACCGTTCCTAAGCAGGGAATCAAAGTTGCTGGCTATCGGTTGGTCGTTAGGCCAATGCAAAGCCTTCGGGGGTTGACGAACCAGAGGCTAAGCACCCAATCGGGGAGGTAAATCCCATTTGGTGAATCTCGTTCGATAGTTGGAGTGACTAAAATTCTATCGTTCGGGAGATGGGGTGACTAAGACCCTTCCATAGATCAGTTGAGTAGTCGTTCGATAATACTGAGCTGTGCTCACCCATATGTTGGTAGTTATCCCTTATGAGCCTCTTGTGTGGGCCTTTCAAGTGCTGATCGTTCGAAATGGACATTGGCTCATGTCTCATCATTTTTCCCCGACTTATGGTGTTTTTCCTTGGGAAAGGCGGCAGGAGGTATGGTTATCGAAAATATGCGAGGCTTTGCAGCTTCGATATCCGGGACTTCTTCTGTACACTTTATAAGGATACATATCTGTCAGGGCATGACATATTCTATATTTTTTTCCTGCCATTCTCTTGATCTTTTGCGAAAAGTTTGTTTTTCTGAGAAGATGTCGAAAGGTTCTCCTTCGTCACGAGGCATAGATACCATACGGAGCATAATAACTGAAAAGGAACTACAAGAAGTCCAGAGAAACATATCGCTCGGAAGTGATTTCGAATTGGTGTTGCCCAGCGAAGATGACCAGGCGAATTATGCCCCCGAGGGCTGTGTCCTTATGTACAAGCAATATATGAAGTACAATTTGAGGGTCCCCTATACGGGTTCGCTAGCAAAGGTCTTGAAATATTAGAACATCCACCCTTCGTTGCTCATCCCCAGTGATTGGGGTTTTGTGATTGTCCTGATTTTTTTGTTAGGGTTTTTTCGTATTCAATTTGATTTGGAGATTTTGGGGGGTCCTTTTATACTTGGTACGATACAGCGTCTAAGATTTTACTCGCGACTGGTATAAACTACGGACCCATCAGGAGTCTCATTGGAAATTCTTTTATAGTGAGTCTCAAGACAAACGTTAGATGCAGAAGTTCTTCTACATGAGATTTTTGAACAAGAGTCTTCTTCCAGTACTTTCGGGAGCTGATCAAGCACCTTCGTTGAATATGAAAGTTCCGGGCCTCCTCGTCACTCTCGCTTTTTGCGGTTCATTGGGCGTTATTATGAGTCTATTCAGCGAAGTATTTGGGTGGGATTTTTAGTAGAGGACTAGATGTTTCTGTTGTCTAGCCTACTGGTGGACGAGACAAGGTAGATCACCAAACCTCTTTTACTGGAGCAGAAGAATAAGAAGTTAGTCGATTTTCTATCGTCCATGAATACTTCCCTTCTAGAGGATGTTTTGACCAAGCGGGAGGTGCAACCGAACGCAAAGAGGAAGACAGTTGATATTTCTCCTAAGACTTGGTCGAAGAGATCAAAGGTTCGATCGTCTAGCCCGCCTACTAACGAGGAGGGACTGGTGAAAATTGGAGAAAATGAGTCCCCTCAAGAGCATGTTGAAGCAAGGGAGGACCGGTCGACCACGTTGATGACGATCTTTGATATGCCAATCAGAGATGGTGAGGGGAACGTTCTGGGCGAAGAAGTCCTTGAGGCGACGGAGAGTGCTCTGGCTCAGAATCCACGGTTGCAGGAAGAACTTCGATGGGGCAAAATGTTTATGCTCCTGTTTTGGGAGAAGCGTCCGAACGGTCTCCCCAAGTATCCCAATGTTCCTTGCATGATGGGGGAGATGGGACTGGCCTTCCGCCTCCTATTTTGGTTGAGTCATTTAATGGGTAGGAGGATGCTCTAGAAGAAGGGTCGGTTGCAGTCTGTGTAGGGGACTATCAGTATAACTTTATCGATCCACGAGAGGCACTATAGTTGGCGGGGCGGTTGTAGTTTGGCCCTAAATTTGCGCTCCATACAATGTTTTTGGATCATATTGACAAGGCTGTCCAATCTCTCTGTTTGACGGTAAGTGTTTTTTCGTTCGAGCTCCGTTCTCATTTGTTATTACATAATTCTAATTGTCAAGTGTGCTTCTTCCCAGACTGCAGTCTTGATCGAATTCCCAAGGCAACAGAGGAAAAAATCCGAGGGGCTACTTATTCGTTTGAGCAACCAATTGTTGGTGCTAAAAGATGCTCTGGAGAACAAAGAAAAGGATACTGAAGGGGAAAAAGACAAATAAATCGAACGTCTTTAGACGGATTTGACCTTGTCCCAAGAGCGTTGCGAGAAGTTGGAGGTCGAGGCGCGTGTTCGTGAAGCGAAATTAGCAGCCGCCGAGATGTTAGCTCATCTTCGGGAGGAATCCCTTTAGAATGTCAAGCGAGAGATGGATGATTTCAAGGTGTATGTTACCAGAGATGCTGCTAACCTCCAGCTTTCTCAGTGTAGATTACTTGAGTGTTTAAGATACGCCGAGGAGATTTTTCGACCAGTCGGCCGATATGAGGCTCTACCTCCTCTTGAGGGATCCGTCAAGAGAGTGATAACGGATCAAGACCCCACCCATATGGCCTCTATTGTTCCTTCTGACCCTATGTAATCTTGTATTATTTTGGTGATGAAAAGATTTTCCCCGAGAGTGCTGTTCGAACCATTTGTCTAATGCTCTATCAAAGTGTAATGATTTTTTGCAAAGGAGACCTTTAGAATGCCACGTCCCATTCATGGAGTCCTATGATTCACTTGCTCGATAAGAAACTATAGATAGAGGGGCCTAGTTCATCCGTTCGGGGAGTTCTATCCCATTTTGATGACATGTTCGCTTGGTAAGATCAGGGCGACTTAGGCCCATTGTACGATAGGAAACTTTAGATGTTAGGGTCATGTCCACCGGTTCGGGGAGTTCCATCACATTTTGATGACACGTTCGTTTGGTAATACCAAGGCAACTTAGGCTTAACGTATGATAGAAAACTTTAGATGTTAGGGTCGTGTCCAGCCATTTGGGGAGTTCCATCCCATATTGATAACACGTTCGTTCAGTAAGATCAGGGTGACTTAGATCCAACGTACGATAGGAAACTTTAGATTTAGGGTCATGTCCACCCGTTCGGGGAGTTTCATCCCATTTTGATAACATGTTTATTCGGTAAGATCAGGGCGACTTAGACCCAACATATGATAGGAAACTTTAGATGATAGGGCCGTGTCCACCCTTTCAGGGAGTTCCATCCAATTTTAATAACATGTTCGTTCGGTAAGATTAGGGCAACTTAGACCCAACGTACAATAGGAAATTTTAGATGTTATGGCTGTATCCACCCGTTCGGGGAGTTCCATCACATTTTGATGATACATTCATTCGATAAGATCAGGGTGACTTAGACCCAACGGACGATAGGAAACTTTAGATGTTAAGGTCGTATCCACCCGTTCGGGGAGTTCCATACCATTTTGATGACACGTTCATTCGGTAAGATTAGGGCGACTTAGACCCAATGTATCATAGGAAACTTTAGATATTAGGGCCATGTCCACCCGTTCGGGGAGTTCCATCCCATTTTGGCGACACGTTCGTTTGGTAAGATCAGAACGACTTAGGCCCAACGTACGATAGGAAATTTTAGATGTTAGGTGATTCTTTCGTAAATCACTGACGATCTTGTGTTACGAGCCATCATAGGAATGATCACTAAATGATGAGAATGTGTAGAACCCTTTCTCAGGGAAGAGCGTCGAAAACTTTGGGTCGTACACCGGATAAACACTAGTGGGGGCATAATGTTCATGTCAGATGTTTTTGCCATCGATTTGAAGGATCACCCCTTATGGTCTGTCCTGGAGTGGCCTGGGGTCTGGTCAGTTAAGTGGTTCATTCTCCCGTGGTAGATTACTCCAATCCGGGGAAGGTAAATTCCTTCCTTCCATACTAATGAATCTCTGTAGTCTACCACTGCGAACCAGGAATTCTAGTTCATCTTTGAACCTCTTGCACTCATCGGTCATGTGACCTTAATCCCGATGGAAGTGACAGTACTTAGACTTATCTTTCTTGGGGTCTTCCTCTATGGAACGAGGGGGCCACCTGACTACAATTTGTTTTTAATTTGATATAAGACCCTACTTGGGGTTTCGTTCAGCGGTGTGTAGATATTAAACCTTCATAAGGGTGGGGCTCTCGGTTTGCTCCTCCTTGGCGAAGGCTGGCAAGACGATCGATTGCATTCTTTTCTGCTCGGGCGATTTTTTTACCAATCGAATGCCTCCACTTCTTCTGTCGCAATGTACTTCTAAACTCGGGAGTAAAACTCTTAAATGGCCAAAGGGAGTTTCTTCATAATGGAGGTCTTTATGCCGGAGGAACGCAGGCTCGTTAGGAGAGCAGCTAATACGATGGAATGGTTCAGAGCTGGAACCTTTAACATCTCTGCTTTAAATTTCTCCAGAAAATCTCTCAGGGGCTTGTCTTCCCGTTGCCGCAACGATAGCAAGGAGGTGGACTTTCGCTTGACTCCTCGGCAGATCATAAAATGAGTCTCAAACTGTTGTCTGAACTTGGTGAACTCTTGATACTGAATGACAGGAGAGAATTGAACCACGTTAGGGGATTGCCCTTGAGTATGTGGGGAAGTGCTTGCACATTGCCTCATCCGACAAGTCCCTAGAGACCATGACTGTTATGAAGTGGGTGGCATGATCACGGGAATCAGTTGTTCCATTGTATCGCTCCATGAGTGGTAGGAGAACGTCTCTTGGAATCAGTTCTAAGGAGATTTTCAGATCGAAAGGTGATACTCCCAAAGAGTGGAGGGGGTCTTTGTCCCTCTTCACACCTGTTTTTCTAAGCTCGGCAACTACAAGTTACTCGATTTGTTTTTTCAGATCCTCCGGATCATGACAAGAAGTCACCGATGGTTCATAGTCCACAGGAGGCACTTGTCGTAGGGGACGTTTATGTCCATAATCCACTACGAATGAGTAGCCATCTGGCCTAAGGGTCCGGCTAAATCCTTCTAGTTGTTTTCTCATATTTTGGAGTTTTGACTCCAGTCTTTCCATCTAGAGATGGCTAACTTGTTCTAGTACAAGGGCCACGATTGGCTGTTCTTGAATCGCAGGTTGTAGGACCTGTTCCGGATGAGATGGTCAGAAGAGACCACACGATCACAAATGGAGTGATCGAACGCCACAGGAAGGGCGGCTTCAGAGGCTATCGCGGTGCGCCCGTCTACAATGGGGGTGGTTTTTGAAGTTGTCCTGGTTCTTTTCTTTGGAGGCATGATTGCGTACTCGATTTGTTGGTCTTACAAAGGTGGTGGCTCTGGTCTACTTCCCACGGATGGCGCCAATCTATTAGAAGTGGGTTATGGCTCCATAGATATCAGCTCCTTGATGACTCGAATGGTTTCCATCGACAGGAAATGAAACCTACAAAAACCATCAGAAGGTATTCCGACGGAGGAAGTTCTGACGCTCAAATCAGAAAGAGCGGTTTTCGAATGTAAAAAAATGGACTGAGAGCTTAGAAAGAGAGAGGTTCCCTGTGACTTGTATGCCCAATATGTAAGGATTAGAGAGCGTACCTGACTTGGAGGGTTTAAGGGTATCTTATACCTGATAGAGTTGTATGCTTTCGGGACGTTGTGACCCTACTTTCCTTATGGAAATGATCCAAAAATCTCGAGAATTTAATATTCCAAAATAATCGCAATCTTTATCATATGAGAATTTTCATTATCCGAAAAATCCTAGAGATACCATTTCTAAGCAAGGAATCAAAGTTATTGGCTATCGGTCAGTCGTTAGGCCAATGTGGAGCCTTCAGGGGTTGACGAACCGAGGGCTAAGCACCCAATCAGGGAGGTAAATCCCATTTGACAAATTTCGTTCGATAGACGGGGCGACTAAACCCCTATCGTTTGGGAGATAGGGCGACTAAGCCCCTTCCGTAGATCAGTTGAGTAGTCGTTCGATAATACTGAGGTGTGCTCACCCATCGATTGGTAGTTGTCACTTGTGAGTATCCTGTATGGACCTTTCAAGCGTTGACCCTTCGAAATGAACATTGGCCCATGTCCCATTAGTAACTAAAAAGTTACAATTAATTAAAATTTTGAAATATTCAATTTTCTATTTTATGAGCTAACAATTAATGTTAAATATTTTTTTTTAAAAAAAAAAACCTTTTAAAACAAAAAATAAAAGAAATATTGGAGGATGGAGTAAATAAATAGAGAAGATTATATTAATAAATAATAAGAATTTAATGGTTTAAGATATGAACAAGGTGATAATTTAATATTTTATTTTAAATAAAAATATTACTTTTTTATTTTATTTTATTTGTTCTCTTTACTTTCATATATTTTGAGGATCACAACATTCACAATACGGCATGCCAAGTCATAGAATTCATAGCAATATTAAAGGTATCAATTTTAACACCTTTCTCCTTTCTCCTTTTTTATTTTTATTTTTTTAATCAAATCAAAATTAAAATTGAAATCGAAAATGATAGTTCGAGAACCATTCATTTATACAGTGATTCCATTTCATTTAAATAATAAATTAAGAATTGCAGCTCCGAAATCGTGTTCAAACAACTATTAAATAGATTTTTATTGTCAATTTTCACAAATTATAAAATTCTTTGAAGACGAAATATTTTTCACCTCAAATTCCAATTTTACCCATTCCTATTTTATGTTGAATAGATGTCAAGCATGTAATGAGAACATGTGTAGAGTATTTAGGTTAAGTATTAATTTTACGTCTTTAGTATTAATTCTATGAATAAAATTGGATGATGAATTTGAATATGATATTCAAGATCCTTTTCCATTTTTACGTTATGGTCAAGGATTAATTTAATTACTACAACAACAATCAAATCTTTATCTTATTAAAAGATATTGACTATACATATATAAAGTTATGCCTTAATTTTATATTGGTTGTCTATTTAATGCAATTCTCTTTCTTTACCGGAATTTGAGACTAGTTAGGATGGAGTTTGAAGATTAATTTAATTCATTTAAGAAAATCAGTTTGTCCAATAGAAATTTGTATCAATTAATAACATCAAAACCTAATAAAAATAATAAATAACTATCAAATAATATTCCATTTATTATTCAATAACCCTTTTTTTCATTACATAAGAATGTTCAACTTTATCATCTTAGCAATCAAAAATTATTCACAAAGAAATATAACTCGAGAAAACAAAAAATAGTCAGCTAATTTTTCATTTATCGCCTCCCTTAAAGCTTGAAAAGTCATAGAATTTGTATATTCGGTACGAGAATATAAATATAAAAATTCTTATTTACAATTTTATTTATTAACTTATATATGCTTTTTGCTTGTTACTTGTAACACCGACACTGCGGTGTCCGTATTATTGTACTCCTGTTCATGAAATATATAAAATATTCCTTAGTTATATATATAGAGAAAAATTTTTATTTATATTGATTTTCAATTTTAGGGTATTTAATTTGAATTTTTGATATATTTTAAGTTGTCGTGTTCGCGAATCATAATAAACCCAATTTTTATGAAATTCGCAATCTAGTGAAATATCGGTGTGAAATTATATATATAATTATTTATTGAATTATATATTAAAAAAAAAAAGAGAATGAAGCGTAGCGTTTTTGCCAAAACGCTGCACTCCCTCCTCCCCCAAATTCGATTAGGGCTAAAGCCCTAATCTCTTTATCTCTCTCGCACTCTTCGCCGCTCTCCCTCACCCTCTACTACGATCAACCACGCCTTCGCCCCTCTCCGCCGACTATCAATGGTTCCCCCACCGCCTGGCTACCGTTGTCATCTTCCCCGTGTCCGTCTCTCTCTTTCTATCTCTGTTTCACTCTCTGTTTACTCCCTCCCGCGCGCGCGACGGAAGAGCTCTCGCTCTCTCTCTTCTTTGCTCGCTTGCGCATTGCTTATTGTGAGCTCTTCTGTAACTCTCTCTCAATCCCAAACTGGCACTTGATGAATCCTTCAGAGAAACCCTAGGCTGTGACAAAACCTCATCCTCTGTGCAGGTAACTGATTCCTTATCCTAGCTTAGAGCTTTGATTTTTCTAAGTAATTAGACCTAATTAATAAATCTTGTTTCGGTTAGAAAGCACTGCAGATTCTGGAGTGGATTGAGGAGACATTCGGACGAAAGTCGAGAACTGTGAAAACCCTAGGTGAGGGATTTTTGGTTCCTTCAATTAATTAACTGAATTTAGGGTAAATTTAGAGTAAGAATATATCGCATATGTTAGGATGTATGTTAGATTCAATTAGGATGTATTTTCTTATATTTTATAGGTAATTAGTGAGGTTAAATATAGGATAATTCATAAATTAGGCTGTCTGATATGAAAGAAGCATGTTAAAGGATAATAGGAATGAGTTGAGTTGATTTGAATGGTTTCTCTTAGAGTTAATTTGAAATATGCATGAAAATATTTGGGTTTGGGGTTGAAATGGACTGTTCTATAAAATGAAGAGTACTATTACATTTAATATCCTTCTTAGGTTACTTTTGGGTTGTTAATTGCCTGATGAAATGCATTTTTGAAGGATAGTTTCAAAAATTATGGTTAGGTTTAAGAACTATTGTAATCTTTCTTATTATAAGTTGTCCTGCATATAGGCAATCTAAATACGATCTCCATATTATGAAACTAGACCTTTTCACCTTGAAAATGACATATGGTTTGAAGCATTTGGATGGGAATCGAAAAGTTTATGATTTTTTAAAGATTTTCTATCTTGTAGAAAATTTGTTATTTTATGCTTGTTTCCGACTTTAAGTGGTCTTTAGGGTTGAATTAGACTTGGCTTTGATTGTGTTATTTATTTATAAATAAAATGCAATTGATGACATTAGAGTGTATTCATAAATTGAAGAATTTGGATTTGTACAAAATTAGAAAAAATAGATAAACCTTAAAAATATTTGAAAATTGATGACAAGATTGTGATTGTGTATTAGGAAAGATCAATTGAGGATCGGAGTAAGATTTTATTGGACTAAATTGTGGAAATAGGGAGTGAATACCCTCCCTAGAATGTGAGTGAGACTCTAATCTCTTACATGAAAAGTGAAACTTGATTTTTACCATGTTTTCAACAAAATATGCTTTTGATATGCATTGACTCAACGTGTGACACTAAATTTCAAATTTATTTTGTGACTATTGGAGTGTCGTAAATTTACGTTTTCTATGACTATGCATCCATGGTTTGAAATGAAATAATATTGTGCCATTACTTGAGAATTAGATATGTTTTCTATTTTACCGTTGTGTTGGTATATTGATTTGAAATGATTTGATGAAATGTATTGGCACACGGATTTGAAATGTTTTAATGAACTGTGTGGGCTGGATGCCTACTTGTTATGAGATGGTATGATGAGATGATGTTTCTTGATGGATTCCGTAGCTACGAAGGGCGTTTGTAGAGGCACCGGTTGCCCGGATACGCTTCTGTAGGAGGTATCCGCAAATGTCATCTCATGGCTATAGGCGCGGCCGGTTGAACCCACATAGGGGGAGGACGTGTGTGACGTCACTGTCTAGCACCGGGCAGGGTTCTATACATGATTATGAGTTAGCCCCAACGAACTCATGATCAACGTCGGGGTAGAGAGCAACTTTTGAACATTTTTACATAATAAAACCTCCGATGCGTCTGTCCTTCGTCATGGTTGACCTTTGTCAGGATCATTTTCGGCTTGTTCTAAAAATATAATGATTGATTTTGAATGGATGCATATATGTATGATATCGTGTAATTGGCTAAATGATTTCAATTTACTGAACATACCATGATTTACTACAAAACGTGAATTATTGTTTACGAATGATCCTATTTGACACTCCAATGGTTTACCCACACTATTTATGCTTGATATCAATCCCCTCACTCACTGGGTATTTTTTTTTATACTCACCCCTCTCATTTCCTTCCTCAGACAGGGTTATTGTGATAGAGCGATGCATCAGGCTCTAGAAGTTTTGGTAATATATTGGTGAATTCGGATATTCACGATGGTGAGATCTAAATTTAAATTGAAATATGAAATTCGTATTTTCTATCGACCCTACGAGGTCTTAATATTGAGATTCATAGTTGGCCATGTACATTTTATCGGATGACTGTATAAATTATGGACATTTATTTGTGAAACTCTCATATTGGCTCATTTCACTTGCATTTGAGTCACTTGTAAGCATTTAAAATTTTTAACTTGGGAATTTGTTGTACACGTGTATAAAATTTAGGGCCGTCCGGTGTGGCGGCTACTCATGCTCTAGTTGGGTATGACAGTAGAGGTCTGTGGCTAGAACTGCTAGTATTTATGATAACCTTACATTGTATTGGTTGTCCACTGTGGTTTGGTTGGTATTATTCGAATGTGGTTGATTGTTGTGAGGCCGGGATGATCCATTTATTTAGGTGGTAGGATGGTTGTTCAATATACAGTTTGATTTGTACATGGGAGACTTCCGAAATATGGGGAGGTTCTGCTCGATTTTCTATAAAATGTAACCAGCATCCAAGACAACGGGCTGCTGCTCACGACCCCGGTTCGGGGCGTGACAATACTAATTTTCCTTTGCTCGGTCCCATGAGACAAAAAGTGTTAATAATTTATTTAGTATGTATTTTGACCAAATAATTGAAATGATAAGTAGTATTTTCTTATAAAAAAGTCGACTTAAAATATTAATTTGAATTATTAATTTATCGATATTATGAAAAAAATGATATAATATAAAATGCAAAATTTGTGTTATCAAGCTATTTGGATAATTTATGAATGTGAAAATTGTTTCCCATATTAAATATTTTCTGCTAAAAAAATTATTTTTTTTATTATTTCACTATTCATCCACAAGTGAGAGAGAGAGAGAGAGCTATTTATAACTCAATAACAGCCTTTCAATTTATAGTATACTTATATAGCAGCATGGCACCCCAAATGTCCCAATTCCATCTCTATATAAACCAATTCATAAGAAAAAAACCTACATTCAAAATTGTTTTTCATATTTAAAGAAAGAGAAAATATTTATTGTTTGTTCAAGCTTGAGAGAAAATGGAGAAACAAGTTGTTAAAGCTTTTTTTATGATTGCTTTGATCTTTGGAATGTTTATAGCATATTCAGAATCTGCAAACTACCTTGAATGTTTTGTAGCGTGTGTCTTTGGTTGCATACTTGAAGAAGACTCTGCAATTAAGGGCGCTGCAAAATGTGTCGTATCTTGCATCGGAAAGAAACATTTTGCTGAGATTATTGAGAAAACCTCCATTAAGGATGTTAGCAAACATATCGAAGACTTCTGTAAGCTTGGTTGCATTACCACTCTCAGCACAGAACAAAAAATAGGTTTGTAGAAACTTCTCTCTCCCCCTTCTCTTCTCTCTTTATCAATTTTGATATTCATTTTATATATTTGTGCTATTTCAGCTACAAAGAAACTGAAAAGTGATCTGGACTTCTGCTCAAAGTTCTGTACCAAAAACTAATTTGCTCTTCAGAGTTAGCCATTAGTGAATTTTTTGCCGTATTTGAAAAATTTATGTTGACAATTTTGTTCAATGTTTTACATATTACAAAATTTTGAATGTAGGTTTTTTCCTAATGAATTGATTTATATAGAGATAGAACTCGGACATATGGAGTGCCAAATTGCTATATAAGTAAACTATAAATTGATAGAATAAAATCAAATCAAATATTCATATTTGAATAAAATATGATGAAAATTTGGTCCTATGTATTATATATTACAAAATTTCAAATGTAGGTTTTCTACTCATGAATTGATTTATATATAGATAGAACTAGAACATGTGGGGCGCTAAATTGCTATATAAATAAACTATAAATCGAAAGAATAAAATCAAATCAAATATTCGTATTTGAATAAAATATGATGAAAATTTGGGACAATGTATTATATATTACAAAATTTCAAATGTAAATTTTATCCTCATGAATTGATTTACATAGAGATTGAATTGGGACATGTAGGATGTCAAACTGTAATATAAGTAAACTATAAATCAAATATATAAAATCAAACCAAATATTCGTATTTAAATAACATATGATGGATTATATGTTACAAAATTTCAAATGTAGGCTTTCTCCTCATGAATTGGTTTACATATGAAATTAGAATATATGGGGTGTTAAACTGTTATATAAGTGATCTATAAATCGAAAAGATAAAATCAAATCAAATATTCATATTTGAATAAATTATGATGAAAATTTAGTCCAATATATTATACATTACAAAATTTGGAATGTAGATTTTCTTATCATGAATTGGTTTATATAGAGATGTAATTAAAACATGTGGGGTGCTGAAGTATTGAGACAAAGTTCTCATTGTTTTAGTCCCCAATGGGACAGTCTAGTGGCAACAGCCCATCTCCCCTAACGCCATGATCCGGTATTCGATTTCTGTTATAATAAAAAAAATATGTTCTCGTTGTTTTATATAGAGAATTATTGCTACTTACAAAATTTTTACAAAATTCTCCTTGTTTTGTATCTATCTTTATATTTTTCTTTTAAACTAAATTTATATGAGCATATTTCCAACTCTTTGCTAGTGTTTCCTTCTATTACTTATACCAATTTATTTTATTTTTTTTATTAAAAAAAACAGTGTTAAAATGGAGATGACCAGTTAAGATGTATGAGTGTTATTTTGACATGTTTCATCACATTGTTTGATGAAATTTTTTGTTTCTTTTTCTGCAAAACCTTACTAATTGTTCATAACTAGGGTTTTCCTAACCAAAATACCATCTTTTCCAAATTTTCACCCTCTTTTTTTCCCCTTTTTTATCACATTTTTTCTCTCTCTCTATCTAAAATTTGATACTACGCAGGCGATATCCTCTTCATCCTAAATTTTCTCATATCTTTGGCACTCTTTTTCTCTCACTACATTTTCGAGATTTCTACTCTGTCTCTCACTCTAACAAATAAACAAAAAAGGAAGAATTTGGGTATAGTATTTGGATATTCATTGCCGACTCTTGGCATTATGAATCAATTTCATCAAATTCAAATCCAAATAATTTAAATTAAAATACTAGTTTTTTAATGAAAAAAATCAACTTAAGATATTAACTTAAGCTTTTAATTTATTTCAATATCATGGCTAAATAGTGTAATATTGTTAAATTTGTATTATTGTTATAAAATAAGTTGATATAGAAACAAAAATCTATATTAAAGAGAATTTTGAATAGGATACAGTGAAAGAAACTTCTTGAGCTGTTTTCTCACTTTCTCCTCTCATTTCTCTCTCAACCTTGGTTCTCCAACTTCACCACTTCAAGCTCTTTCTAGGCTCATATTTATAGGCTCATGAAGTTTCACTTAGAAGCCATTCAAGTCTTCTCTTATAAGCCTTCCATGAAGCTTCTCCTATAAGCTTTTCAAGACTTCTCTTAGAAGTTTTACTTGGCTTCCATTATAAGTTTTGTTTTCTTTTCCATGCAAGCTTTGTGTGTCTTCCTTTGGAAGCTTTGTATGACTTCCCCTTTAAGCTTTCATAGCTTCCTTTGTAAGTTTCCAATGGCTTCCTTTGGAAGTTACTTCAAGGCTTCTTTCCTAAGGTTTCTTTCGGAAGTCTTTAAATAGGTAAGTCATCAGGAGATTGTATTTTGATAAATGTCTTGTAAAACAATGATAAAGTTATATACTTCAATGGGCATCCACCAAATTATTCAATATTCATAACACTCCCCCTTGGATGTCCATTACGCAAAGAATAGGTCTCGTTAAAACCTTACTAGGAAAAAACCCAGTGGGAAAAAAAATCCTAGTGAAGGAAAAAGAGTATACTATTCTAGGTGAATTTACTTCCCCTGTTGAGAATATCTCTTGAGATCTTTAAGCCAATATATTCCAATTCCTTTCACCAATCTTTCGAATGTGGCAATCAGTAGTGCCTTGGTAAATAAATCTACTAAATTTTCGCTTGATTGGACTTGTTGCACGTCAATTTCACCATTCTTTTGAAGATCATGTGTGAAGAAAAATTTTGGTGAAATATGTTTAGCTCTATCTCCCTTGATATATCCTTCCTTAAGTTGAGCAATGCATGCAGCATTGTCTTCGAACAATGTCGTAGAAATATCTTTATTGGAGGACAGTCCGCAATTCTTCAAAATATATTGAGTCATTGATTTTAACCAAACACATTCTCGGTTTGCTTCATGAATTGCTATGATCTCAGCATGGTTTGAGGAAGTAGTGGCTATAGATTGTTTTGTGGATCGCCAAGAATTAGCAGTACCGTCATATGTAAATAAGTATCTAGTCTGAGATCATGCTTTATGAGGATCAGACAAAAATCCAGCATCAGCATATCCAATCAATACTGGTTTAGAATTAGTTGAATAGAATAAGCCGAGTTCAATCATTCCTTGGAGATATCGAAAAATATGCTTGATCCCATTCCAATGTCATCGTATTGGGAAAGAACTGAATCTTACTAATACATTTACAGCAAATGATATACCAGGTCTTGTACAATTAGCAAGATACATAAGTGTTCCGATTACACTAAGATATGGTACTTCAGGATCAAGAATTTCTTCATTTTTTCCTTGTGGTCTAAAAGAATCTTTTTCAACATCAAGTGATCGAACAATCATTGGAGTACTTAATAAATGTGCTTTATCCTTATAAGAACGTTTTAAAACTTTAGACGTATAATTTGATTGGTGAATGAATATTCCATCTTTCAGATGTTCGATCTGTAAGTCAAGACAAAATTTTGTTTTCCCAAAATCCTTGGTTTCAAATTCCTTTTTCAAATATTCAGCAGCTTTGGAAATCTCTTTAGGAGTTCCAATAAAATTCAAATCATCAACATATACCGCAATGATCACAAAACCTGTTTCAAATTTCTTAAGAAAAACACAAGGACATATTGGTTCGTCTGTATAACCCTTTTTAAGCAAACAGTTACTTAAATGGTTATATCACATTCGTCTTGATTGCTTTAAGCCATATAGTGATCTTTGCAATTTAAAGGAGTAAATTTCTTGAGAATTTCGATCACATGCTTTAGACATTTTAAATCCTTCAGGGATTTTTATATAAATATCATTTTCTAATATCCCATATAGGTAAGCAGTGACTACATCCATTAAACGCATCTCGAGTTTTTTATATACTACTAAGGACATAAGAAAACGTAATGTAATTGCTCCACTACAGGGGAATATGTTTCATTATAATCAAGGTCTGATCTTTGTGAAAACCCTTGTGTTACAAGACGTGCCTTATATCTTACAATTTTATTTTTCTCATTTCGTTTAGGTTCAAATACCCATTTATATCCAACGAGCTTTACACCTTCAGGTGTTTGAGGTCCAAAAACTCTACGCTTAGCCAACGAATCCAATTCAGGTTGGATTGCTTCTTTCCATTTTGGCCAATCATTTCTTTTCTGACATTGCTCAATAGATTTTGGTTCAAGATCCTCTATTTCTTCCATAATTTCAAGTACAATATTATATGCAAATGTATCATCCACAACTGTTTCAATTCTATCCCAACATGTCCTTGTTGTGGTGAAATTTATAGAAGTTTCCTTTACATACTCTTCAGGAGCTATGTCAGGCTCTACAGGAGTCTAAATTTCATCATCAATAAGCTCATGAGATTTTTTATCATTCGATTTCTTTAAATGATTATGATCAGTAGATCCTCTTTTCTTTCAAGGATTTTTATCTTTGGCGCCAAGAGGTCTTCCATGCTTCAAACGTGTATTAAACTCATTTGTTACAATGCTTGAGGATTGTCCAGCTGGACATCAAGTTTAATTGGTGCATTTTTTGCAGGAAAATATGACTTTGTGACTCTTTTAGAATCAGTGAACACGTCGGTAATTGATTTGCAATTTTCTGCAAATAGATTATTTTTTGAACTTCAAGTTCACAATCTTTTGTACGAGGATCAAGAGATGTCAATGGTAATGCATTTCATATAATTTCCCTTTTCAATTGTCCTTGTCCTCTCCCTAATGCTGGGAAATTTGTTTCATCAAAATGACAATCTACAAATCTTGCAATAAAAATATCACCTGTCAAAGATTCAAGATATCGAATAATAGAGGGTGACTCATACCCAATGTATATTCCCAATCTTCCTAGGGCCCCATTTTATTTCGTTGTGGTGTCGCTACAGAGACATAAATCGTACATCCGAAAATTCTTAAATGGGAAATATTGGGTTCATAACCAAAAGTTAATTGTAGAGAGGAGTACTCATGGTAGTGTGTTGGTCTTAAAAGTATAAGTGCTGCTACATGTAAAATAGCATGTCCCCAAGCTGATGTTGGGAGCTTAGTTCTCATCAATAATGGTCTAGCAATCAATTGCAATCTTTTGATAAATGATTCAGTTAAACCATTTTGTAAATGAATATAAATTATAGGATGTTCAACTTTAATACCAATAGACATACAGTAGTCATCAAAAGCATGATACGAGTATTCACCGGCATTGTCTACTCGAATTGTCATAGTAGGATAATCTGGAAATTGTGCTCGCAAGAAGTCTCACAAACGCCAAGTTGCGAGTTGATAGTAGACAAATATGTGACCATCTTGTGGATGCATCAATTAGTACCATAAAATATCTTAATGGTCCACATGGTGTGTGAATTGGTCCACATATATCATAATGGATTCTTTCCAAAAATCCAGGAAATTCAGTTTCTACTTTGACTGGTAAAGGTCTAGTAATAAATTTTCCTTGAGAACAAGCAGCACATATGAATTCATTTGATTTCTACACCTTTTGATTTTTCAAAGTGTGACCATGAGAATTTTCAATTATTTTTCTCATCATAATTGACCCAAGATATCCTAGTCGATAATGCCAGATAATAAAGTCTTTATGATTAGTAAACTTCTGGTTTACTAAATGATGCATTTCGACTGCATTAATTTTAGTATAGTATAAGCCAGAGGAAAGAGATGATGTTTTCTCTGCTATACGTTTCTTTCCAGAAACAACAATTGCAACACAAATACTCAATATTATTGTCATTCATTGTCTCAATGTGATATCCATTTTGGCGGATATCTCTAAAACTTAGCAAATTTCTATAAGATTTAGTAGAGTATAGTGCATTATATATAACCAATTTTGTTCCTTCAGGGAAACATATATTTGCTCTGCCAGAGTCCTTAATCAATTTTGCAATGTCACTTATGGTATTGACATTTGTTTTTTCCAACTTCGGGTTGGCAAAATAAGTCTTATTTCTAAGTATCGTGTGAGTTGTAGCACTAGCAATTAGACATATATCTTCTTCGCTTCTCATACATTTCAAACTATCAGCAATATCTATATCTTATTTATGAAAAAAATAAAAGAAATGATTAATTTGCTTGTGTAGAATAATAAACAAATAAATCAATCGAAAATAAAGTGCATCATATTACAAAAATATTAAAACTAATTCATTTATAATATACATTTAGATATTTCCATAATTGATCAGATGATCAATTTTTTCTTCAGGGTGTTAAAAGAAATAAGTTATATCAAGATGAGTTATATCTATATCAGCATCATTATATAGGTTGGCAAAATTTATTTCCATATCTTTATTTTTCTTTAAAGAGGCTTGATATGGTTCAACAAGATGTTTTGGAGTTCGGTATACTCGTGACCAATGTCCCTTCGCATCACATCGGTAACAGACATTGTCAAAACCTCTTGAAGGTCTTTTCTATCACTATCATCTCACTTCTGGTGGTGATATTTGCCCTTTTGATTTGATCGACCATTGATACGATCATCATTATTGTAATGGATATTTCATCCACGACCATATCCGCGTCAACAACCACGCCCACGACCACGACTTCGACCTCGACCTTTTCCATATTCATATTTAGTCACATTCACTTCAGGGAATGGACTACTACTAGTTGGTCGAATCTCATGATTCTTCATCAATAATTCGTTATTTTACTCAGCCACAAGAAGACATGAAATCAATTCAGAATATTTCCTGAATCCATTTTCTCAATATTGTTGCTGCAGAAGCAAGTTCGAGGTATGAAAGATGGAGAAAGTTTTTTCTAATATATCTTCTTCAGTTATGTTTTCTCCACATAATTTCAATTGGGATGTGATTTTAAACATTGCAGAATTATAGTAACCAATGGACTTGAAATCTTGCAGCCTCAGATATATCCAATCATATCGTGCCTTAGGAAGAACGACCAACTTCAGGTGGTCAATCTTTCCTTCAATTTTTTTCATAATTCAAGAGGATTTTTAACAGTAAGATATTCTGTCTTCAAACTTTCATCAAGATGATGCCGAATGAAAATTATTGCTTTTGCGCAATCTTGTCAGAAACATCTTTTGTTTTGATGGTATCTCCAAAACCCATCACATTCAGATGCATTTCAACATCAAGAGCTCATGATAAATAATTCTTTCCAGAAATATCAAGAGGCAAAAATTCAAGTTTAGCAAGATTCGCCATTAGAAAGAAATTAGTAAAAACGTACCTCAAAATCCTCGAACAGTGAAACCACCTTTTCTACTACAAAGGTAGATTTGTATTTTGTTGATCTTAAGTATGAATTTTTTGACAAAGTCTTGTGTTGATAATGTGTTATAAAAGAAGTTGATGCAGAAACAAAGATCCATATTAAAGAGAATTTTGAATAGGATATAGTGAAAGAAACTTCTTGAGTTGTTTTCTCACTTTCTCCTCTCATTTCTCTCTCAACCTTAGTTCTCCAACTTCACCACTTCAAGCTCTTTCTAGGCTCATATTTATAGGCACATGAAGCTTCACTTAGAAGCCATTCAAATCTTCTCTTATAAGCCTTCCATAAAGCTTCTTCTAGAAGCTTTTCAAGACTTCTCTTAGAACTTTTACTTGGCTTCTATCATAGGCTTTGTTTTCCTTCCCATGCAAGCTTTGTGTGTCTTCCTTCAGAAGCTTTGTATGACTTCCCCTTTAATTCATAGCTTCCTTTGTAAGTTTCCAACGGCTTCCTTTAGAAGTTACTTCCAGGCTTCTTTCCCAAGGCTTTTTTCAGAAGTCTTTAAATATGTGAGTCATCAGGAGATTGTGTTTTGACAAATGTCTTACAAGACAATGACAAAATTATATATTTCAATAGACATCCACCAAATTATTTAATATTCAAAACAATCATCAAGTTGTTCGAATAATGCAAAAATGTGAATATTGCTTCTGCATATTAAATTTTTTTGTGGGAAAAAAAATAAATTTCATCATTATTTTAATATTCACAACATAGAGAGAGAGCATGCTTGCAGCTACCTTTTTTTTTTTTGGATGTTTGTTATGTGATTATTAAAGATGAACTAAAAAGGTAGAAAACAATTATAAATTTATATAAACTTATAGATAGTGTTGTAGTTCTTATCATTATTAACCAAGGCGAAGACAAAAGCTTAAAACCAAAATCAAGTCATGGGGAAAGATAGATTGGCTCAGTGTTCCTATCATCATTCCGCATGATATGAATACAATGCACAGAGTTCATTTGACTGTAAGAGGAAAATTTGGGCAAGAGAAGAAAAACTTAAAATTATTGAATTATTTTGGTCATTTAGACTAGCACTAATCTAAGTGAAACTTCTTCCAAAGCCATATCAAGAATCCAATCAATCATAGAACTACATACTTCTCTAACTAAAGAAAGAAAGATAGGAAAGCAGCATCAAAATCAGAACTAATAAGAAGTCTAACAATACCTGTGTGCCTTATGTGGTTCTCTATTGCACATTCTGTGGTCAGATTTCTAATTTTTGTAAATCTTATCTCTGACCTCCCCCCTTCTCTCTCCCTCTTTACTTCAACTGTTGTTTCTTTCACACCCCACTGACACTAATGATCCCAATAGAAAACTATAATGGCATTTTATTTTTGAAGACAATGCTATATATTTCTAAACTGCTCAAATATTTGAGAGATGGAAAAACTGGTGGAAAATAAAAGGCTGTTATATCCACCTTTTCAAGCTCAACGTGGCCAATGTGCCCCAATGCAATATCATTTCTCCCCCAAATAGCCTCCTATGAATCTAAAAACTACCTGGTATGAAGCCCTTCCGTATCATGATGAGAACATATCTTCATGCAATTTTGTCAGCTTGAGGCACATATGATGGAAGTTGCTCGATGCTCCAACAAATCCACCAAATTTGATGGCCCCATTCCTCTTCAAATCAAATACCTGCAACAAATTTAAAGTTTCTAAGATAGTTTGACACATCAAGATACTAGAACTAGCACTAAAGTAAATCAATGACAAACCTGGTTCACAAAAAAAAAGGTTCTTCTTGTCACTATTCTTTAAGAGTGCTGGTCTAAGTTCCTCTTGCTCATCAAAGGTTAAGCACAGAGTGCTCAATAAGAAAAGGTTACCTCAACCTGGAACATATTACCTTGTGAGCGATCGTACGAAGCCTCAACCTCATTCACTGAAACTGCCAAAAATCCAAAATTATGAATAAGACCATCATAAGTGATTGAACTACTCAGTTTCATGAACTAATCATATAACGCCTCAACCCTCTCCATTTAATTTGAGATTTCTGACAAAGATTGCTAGATAAAGAAGATAGAACATAACCATTACTTCCTTTGAAGAGTTGTGCTGAAATCTTTTCTCATACAGAGCATATATTCCGGTTTTATTTTACTTTTGTTACCCTTTTATTGTTTCTCAAAAGGATTACTTCACGTTATTGGTCTTTTCTAAATAGATATTTGGCCAAAAACAATAAATCAACTGGTATTGTGTGATCCCTTTAATACGATGAAACCGGTATAACTATTAGTTTCGTGTAGACATTTTGTCAAACACATGGCATATATTTTGATTACACATACACAAATCACAAAACAGAAGTTGAAAATCAAACAGAACTATAGCTTACCCCATTACCGTAATTTCGTCCCGAATTAAATAGAATTGGTATCTAGTCTCCAACCTCAACCCGTAAAAGCCTCATGCTTCTGAATTTTTATAATCTCATCACCTACCTCCTTTAGATTCTCAACTTCTCTACTTGTAAATTTCCAGTCTTGCACATACTTTTCTTTGTTTTTAGGCTTGACCCACCTAGAGAATACGGAAGACATTACATGTATACTATAAAATTAAAAGAGTATGAACTAGGATACTCTCTTTAGAGGCAGTCTACACCTTCGATCGCAGCAAATATACTCCTTCGTGGTCTGGCTTCATAGACTTCTCTGAGGCACTTCATAAAAATATCTAACAGGTGAAATGCAAAACTATGTCATCAGAAATTCATTAAACCAAATCAAAACCTATCAGTTTCCTAGAAATGGTTCCCTCTTTCTCTCTCCTGCCATCTTTCTCTCTGTGCCTTCTCAAAAAGAAAAGAAAAAAGATATTCATGTGGGAAGTGCAACGACAGGACGGAGGGCTGTGAGGTGACGTCTTCACCATCATGAGCCATCCTCCATCCGCCTTCAACTGCACCATCTAGTGAGAACTTCCTTGATTTTTACCCCTTCACGGTGTGTTTGGCAACTCATAAGAAAGAGAGGTAACGAAGAGGAAGGGAAACGATAAAAAAGGCGGGAGGAAAAGGAAATAAAATTAAAAATCATATTTAATAATAAAATATATAATGATAAAGGAAGAAAAAAAAGTAAAATAAAAAATTATATTTAATTAGATAAAGAAAATAAAGAAATATAATTAAAAAATATATATAAATTTATTATTTTATTCTTTTTACTTTTTATTAGAATTAAAAAAAGAGAATACAAAAGTGAATTTAGTATTTATAATTTTAAAAATAAATCTCTTTCCTCTAAAATATATCAATTCGGTGGAATTGAAAAATTAGGTTTGGAGGATTTTATAGAAATTCTTCATTTCTCTCCACTCCAATTTATTGTTTTACCAAACATGAATGGATTCATTAAAAACCCACCATTTCCCTCACCTTTTTATCAAAATCTTCCGTCCAAACATACCACTTAAAATAACTAAAGAAACTAGTAACTAAAAAGTTGCAATTAATTAAAATTTTGAAATATTCAATTTTCTATTTTATGTGCTAACAATTAATGTTAAATATTAAAAAAAAATTAAAACAAAAGATAAAAGAAATATTGTAGGATGGAATAAATAAATAGAGTAGATTATATTAATAAATAATAAGAATTTAATGGTTCAAGATTTGAATAACGTGATAATTTAATATTTTATTTTAAATAAAAAATATTACTTTTTTATTTTATTTTATTTGTTCTCTTTACTTTCATACATATTGAGAATCACAATATTCACAATACGGCTTGCCAAATCAAAGAATTCATTGAAATATTAAACGTCTCAATTTCAATATCTTTCTCCTTTCTCCCTTTTTATTTTTTTAATCAAATCAAAATTAAAATTGAAATCGAAAATGATAGTTTGAGAACCATTCATTTATACAGTGATTCCATTTCATTTAAATAATAAATTAAGAATTGTAACTCTGAAATCGTGTTCAAATGACTATTTAATAGATTGTTATTGTCAATTTTCACAAATTGTAAAATTCTTTGAAGATGAAATATTTTTCACCTCAAATTCATGTTTTACCCATTCCTATTTTATGTTGAATAGATGTTAAGCATATAATGAGAACATATGTAGAGTATTTAGCCATTAAGCATTAATTTTACGTCTTTAGTATTAATTCTATGAATAAAATTGGATGATGAATATGAACTGATATTCAAGATCCTTTTCCATTTTTACATCATGGTCAGGGATTAATTTAATTACAACAACAACAATCAAATCTTTATCTCATTAAAAGATATCAACTATACATATCTAAAGTTATGCTTTAATTTTATATTGACTGTCTATTTAATGCATTCTTCTTTCTTTACTGGAGTTTGAGACCAGTTGTGATCGAGTTTGGAGATTAATTTAATTCATTTAAAAAATAAGTTTGTCCAACAGAAATTTATGTCAATTAATAACATCAAAACCTAATAAAAATAATAAATAACTATCAGATAATATCCCATTTAATATTCAATAACCATTTATTTCATTGCATAAGAATATTCAACTTTCTCATTTTAGCAATCAAATATTATTCACAAAGAAATATGAGTCAAGAAAACAAAAAATAGTCAGCTAATTTTTTATTTATTACCTCCGTTGAAGCTTGAAAAGTCGTAGAAATTTGTATATTCGGTATGAGAATATAAATATAAGAATTCTTATTTAGAATTTTATTTATTAACTTATATTAGAATATAAATATAAGAATTCTTATTTAGAATTTTATTTATTAACTTATATATGCTTTTCACTTGTTTCTAATCTTCTTTTGCTTGGTCCCACGAGACGAAAAGTGTAATAATTTATTTTGTATGTATTTTGAGCAAATAATTGAAATGATAAGTAGTATTTTCTTATAAAAAAGTCGACTTAAAAAATTAATTTGAACTATAAATTTATCGATATTATGGAAAAATGATATAATATAAAATGCAAAATTTGTGTTATCAAGCTATTTGGATAATTTATGAATGTGAAAATTATTTCCCATCTTAAATATTTTTTGCTAAAAATTAATTTCTTCATTATTTTACTATTCATCCACAAGTGAGAGAGAGAGAGAGAGAGAGAGAGCTATTTATAGCTCAATAACAACCTTTTAATTTATAGTTTACTTATCTAACAGTTTGGCACCCCAGACGTCCCAATTCCATCCTATATAAACCAGTTCACAAGGAAAAAAACATACATTCAAAATTGTTTTTCATATTTAAAGAAAAAGAAAATATTTATTGTTTGCTCAAGCTTGAGAGAAAATGGAGAAACAAGATGTTAAAGCTTTTTTTATGATTGCTTTGATCTTTGGAATGTTTATAGCATATTCAGAATCTACAAACTACCTTGAATGCTTTGTAGCGTGTGTCTTTGGTTGCATATTTGAAGAAGACTCTGCAATCAAGTGTGCTGCAAAATGTGCCATAACTTGTATCGGAAAGAAACCTCTTGTTGAGATTATTGAGGAGACCTCCATTGAGGATGTTAGCAAACATATCGAAGACTTCTGTAAGCTTGGTTGCATTACCACTCTCAACATAGAACAAAAAACAAGTTTGTAGAAACTTCTCTCTTCCCCTTCTCTTCTCTCTTTATCAATTTTGATATTCATTTTATATATTTGTGCTATTTCAGCTACAAAGAAACTGAAAAGTGATCTGGACTTCTGCTCAAAGTTCTGTACCAAAAACTAATTTGCTCTTCAGAGTTAGCCATTAGTGGATTTTTGGCCGTATTTGAAAAATATATGATGACAATTTTGTTTAATGTATTACATTTTACAAAATTTCGAATGTAGGTTTTTTTCTCATGAATTGATTTATATAGAGATGGAACTCGGATATGTGAGATGCAAAATTGCTATATAAGTAAACTATAAATCGAGAGAATAAAATCAAATCAAATATTGATATTTGAATAAAATATGATGAAAATTTGATCCTATGTATTATATATTATAAAATTTCGAATGTAGGTTTTATACTCATGAATTGATTTATATAGAGATGGAACTAGAATGTGTGGGTGCTAAATTGCTATATAAATAAACTATATATCGAAAGAATAAAATCAAATCAAATATTCATATTTGAATAAAATATGATGAAAATTTAGTCCAATGTATTATATATTACAAAATTTCAAATATAGATTTTCTCCTCATGAATTGATTTACATTGAGATTGAATTGGGACATATAGGGTGTCAAACTGTTATATAAGTAAACTATAAATCAAAAGTATAAAATCAAATCAAATATTCGTATTTAAATAACATATGATGAAAATTTGGTCCAATGATTATATGTTACTAAATTTCAAATGTAGGTTTTCTCCTCATGAATTGGTTTACATATGGAATTAGAATATATGGGGTGTTAAACTGTTAAATAAGTGAACTATAAATCAAAAAGATAAAATCAAATCCAATATTCATATTTGAATAAATTATGATGAAAATTTAGTTCAATATATTATACATCACAAAATTTGGAATGTAGATTTTCTTATCATGAATTGGCTTGTATAGAGATGTAATTAAAACATGTGGGGTGCCAAAGTGTTGATACTAAGTTCTCATTGTTTTAGTCCCCAAGGGGATGACCCAATGATAACAACCCCCTTCCTCGACCCTATGATCCGAGGTTTTTTATATTGTAACAAAAAAATAAGTTCTCGTTGTTTTATATAGAGAATTATTGCTACTTACAAATTTTTTACTAAATTCTCCTTGTTTTGTATCTATCTGTATAATTTTTCTTTTAAATTAAATTTATATGATGTGTATTTCTAACTCTTTGCTTGTGTTTCCATCTATTACTTATACCAATTTTTTATTTATTTTTTATTAAAAAAAAGTGTTAAAGTGGAGATGACCAGTTGAGAAGTATGAGTGTTATTTTGACATGTTCATCGCATTGTTTGATGAAATTTTTTTATTTCTTTTTCTGCAAAACTCTACCATTTGTTCATAACTAGGGTTTTCCTAACCAAAATAATATCTTTTCCAAATTTTCTCCTTTTTTTTTTTCCTTTTTATCGCATTTTTTCTTCTCTCTATCTAAAAATTAACACTAGGCAGGTGATATCTTCTTCATCCTAAATTTTCTCATATCTTTGGCTATCTTTTTCTCTCACTACATTTTCGATATTTCTTCTCTGTCTCTCACTCTAAAAAAATAAACAAAAAAGGAAGAATTTGGGTATAGGATTTCGATATTCATTGCCAACTCTTGGCATTGTGAATCAATTTCATCAAATTCAAATCCAAATAATTTAAATTAAAATAATAGTTTTTATGAGAAAAGTCAACTTAAAATATTAACTTATGCTTATAATTTTGATGGGACATGATCCTAGGCCCAATCCGAAGGGGTAGGACTTACAGGGCCCACGCAGGAGGCCTACAAAGAACAACCATCGTCCGATATCCAATGTTTTCTATGACAATCTACCGAAAGATCTTAGTCGCCCAGATCCCCCGAACGATAGGGTCTCAGTCGCCCCGCTTACCGAACGAGAGCAACCTTCCCGATCGGGTATATAATCACTGGTCCATCCAACGAACGAATCTCTAATACCCTTCATCGGCCAAACGATCGATCGATAGCCAATAGTTCTAACAATTCTAAAGGAATGTCAAAACACCCTATGGCTTTAGTTTTCCTGTCTAAGAATGACATCTTTAAAACCTTTCAGTTAAGGAAAGGATCTCCCCAGGAATCAAAAGTTCTCATACGATGAAGATCACGATCAATTCAGAATATTGAACTCCTGAAAATTTTGCATCGATTCAATAAGGAAAGTGGGGTTGAAGTACCCCAATGGCATACGACTCTTGTAGGTATAAGATATCCTAAAACGCTCCAAACCAGGTACATTCTCTCAACCTTACACATTGTGTACACTAGTCACAGGGAACTTCTCCTTCTTTGAGCTCTTAGTCTGTTTCTTTTACATTCGAAAACCGCTCTTCTGACTTGAGTATCGAAGCCTCCCCCGCTAGAGCACCCTCTGGCAGTTTTGGTAGGTTTCACATCCTTTCGACATAACTATTTGAGTTAACAAGGAATCGGTATCTGTGGAGTCATAACTCACATCTAACAGATTGACACCATATGTAGGAACAGGTTAGAACAACTTCTGCGAGTCTAACAACTATGCCTCCAAGAACTAGAGCACTTTGAGAACCACCTCCACTGTAGAGGCGCGTGCCCCTATACCTACCGAATCTGTCTTCCCCCTAGCACCCGATCACTCAATTCATATCATATATTTTCTCCCCGACCGTCTTATCCAGTACAAGTCTTATAACTCGCAGCTCAAGAACAGCTGGTCGTGGCCCCAGTACCAGAACAGGCGAGCCAGCTCCGATGGAAAAATTGGAGTCAAAACTCAAAAAAATGAGCAAACAATTAGAGGGACCTAGCCGAGCCCTCGAGCTAGATAGTCACTCATTAGCAACGGAGTCCGAATATAAACGACCACCGAGACGAGTACTTCTTGCGAATTATGAGCCATCAGTGACTTCTCGACACGATCCTGAGGATCTGAAGAAGCAAATCAAACATCTTGTAGCCGCCGAGCTTAAAAGGGCAGGGGCGAAGAAGGGGGAAGATCCCCTTCACCCTTCGGGAGAATCGCCCTTCGATCTGAACATTTCCTCAAAACCCATGCCAAGAGACGTCCTTCTGCCACCTATGGAGCGATATGATGGGATAACTAACCCCCGCGACCATGTTGTCCACTTCATACCAGTTATGGTCTCCAAAGACCTGTCAGATGTAGCGATATGCAAACACTTCCCCACTATTCTCAAGGGCAATGCCCTGGCATGGTTTAATTCTCTCCTACCATATAGTATAAAGAGTTTTACCCAACTCCAATAATAGTTTGAGATTCATTTTATAATCAGTTGAGGAGTCAAGCGAAAGTCCACATCCTTGTTGTCGTTGCGGCAATGGGAAGGCGAACCTCTGAGAGATTTCCTGGAGAGATTTAAGACGAGATGTTAAAGGTCCCCGTTTTGGACCATTCTATCGCATTGACTACTCTCCTAATAGGATTACATCCTCTGACATGAAGGTCTACATTACAAAAAAACCCCTAGCAACCATTCAGGAATTTTACTCCCGAGCCGAGAAGTACATTGCGGCAGAAGAAGTATAGGCGTTCGATCGACGAAGAAACCGTCATAGCAAAAAAGAACGTAGTAGATTACCTCGCTAGCCTTCTTTGAAGAGGAGACCAGGAGTTTTGCCTCGCGAAAGTTCAACGTCTACACTCCGCTGAACGAGACCCCAAGTTGGGTTTTATATCAAATCAAAAACAAATCGTACGTCAGGTGGCCTCCTCGTCCCACAGAGGAAGATCCCAGGAAAGATAAGTCCAAGTACTGTCATTTCCATCGGACCTACGGTCACACAACTGATGAGTACAAGAGACTCAAGGATGAGTTGGAGTTTTTGGTTCACAGTGGTAAACTACAGAAATTTATCAGTATGGAAAGAAGGAATTTATCTTCCCCAGACAAACGTAATGCACCACAAGAGAATGAGCTGCCTAACTGATCAGATCCCAAGCCACTGCACGACAAATCAGGAGGGGTGATCCTCTAGATCTGCAGCGAAGACATCTGGCATGAGCCCTATATTCCCACTAGCGTTTGTCCGGCGTACGATCCGGAGTTTCCCACCCTCTTCCCTTGAGAAAGATTTCGGCGCGCTCTTATTACATAGTGATTATCCCAATGGTGGTTCGTGACACGAGATCCTTAGTGACTTACAGAGGAATTGCCCTCTAACCTCTAAAGTTTCCTATCGTACGTCGGGCTTTAGATGCCCTGGTCCATCTGATCGAACGTGTCATCAAAATGGGATGGAACTCCCCGACCGGATGGATGCGGCTCTAACATCTAAAGTTTTCAATCGTACGTCGGGCATTAAACGCCATGGTCCTTCCGATCGAACGTATCATCAAAATGGGATGGAACTCCCCGAACGGGTGGATACGCCCCTAACCTCTAAAGTTTTTAATCGTACATCGGGTCTTAGACGCTCTGATCCTTCCGATCGAACGTGATATCAAAACGGGATGGAACTCCCCGAATGGGTGGACACGGTCTTAACATCTAAAGTTTTCAATCGTATGTTGGGTCTTAGATGCCCTGGTCCTTCTGATTGAACGTATCATCAAAACGGGATGAAACTCCCCGAATGGATAGACACGGCCCTAACCTATAAAGTTTTCAATCGTATGTCGGGCTTTAGACTCCCTGATCCTTCCGATCTAACATGTCATCAAAACGAGATGGAACTCCCCAAATGGGTGGACACGGCCATAACCTCTAAAGTTTTCAATCGTATGTCGGGCCTTAGATATCTTGGTCTTTCCGATTTAACGTGCCATCTAAATGGGATGGAACTCCCGAATGGGTGGACACGGCCCTAACCTCTAAAGTTTTCAATCGTATATCAAGTCTTAGACACCCTAGTTCAACCAATCGAACGTGTCATCAAAATGGGATAAAACTCCCCAAACGGATGGACATAGCCCTAACCTCTAAAGTTTTCAATCATATGTTGGGCCTTAGATGCCATGATACTACCGATCGAACACGTCAATAAAATGGGACGGAATTCCTCGAGTGGGTGGATATGGCTTTAATATCTAAAGCTCCTTACTATACAACGGGTCTACGTCACCCCGACCTTATTCGACGAACGAGATAAAGCATTCTAAAGGTTTTCTTTCATAGAGAATCATTACACCTCGGTGGAGCATGGGACAAATAGCTCAACACATTCAACGGAGAAAATCTTTTCATTATCAGAACAATATAAGATTACAAAGGGGCGCAAGGACTAATAAAGATCACTGGGGTGGAATCCTGATCCGCTGTCGTTCTCTCGATTGACCCCTCAAGAGGAGGCAGAGCCTCACATCGGCTAACTTGTCAAAAAAATCTCCTCTGCACACCTCAAACGCTCGAGCAATCTACGCTGAGAAAGCTGGAGGTCGGCAGTATCTTTGGTAATGGACACCTTAAGGTCAGCCATCTCCCACTCAGCATTTTGAAGGGATTCCTCCCGAAGATGAGCTAATGTCTCGACAGCCGCTAACCTCGCTTCCTATACGCACGCCTGTGCTTCTAGCTTTTCACAATGCTCTCGGGCCTGAGTCAGGTCCACCTAAAGACGTTCGATCTGCCTATTTTTCCCTTCTTCGGTGTCTTTCTCTTTGTTCTCCAGGGCGTCCTTTAGTGCCAGCACTTGATTACTCAAACGGACGACTTGCCCATTATGCTCTTTTCTCCGTTGCCTTTGGAGTTCGATCAAGGCCACAGTTTGGGAAGGAATACGTTTGACAGTCAGAGTTATATAATAGCAAATCTGAACAGAGTCTTGGTAAGGAGAACGCTTACTGTAAGGCAAAGAGAGAGGATAGCCTTATCAATGTGATCAGGAGACGTTGTCCGGAGTGCGAGCTTTAGGGGAAATTCGAACTGTTCGGCCAGCTAAAGGGCTTCTCGCGAAGTAATGAAATTATATTGGTGGCCCCCCACACAGACCGCTACTAATCCTTCTTTAAAATCTTCATCCTCTCCGTTGAGCGACTCAACCAAAATGGGAGGTGCAACACCAGCCTTATCCTCTACATCTTGTAAGAGACATTGAGACGCTTGAGGGGACCGTTCAGATGTTTCTTCCAAAACAAGAGCAAAAACGTGTGTCAGTGGAGTCTCTTCTTGTCGCTGTGGATCTGGAGCCAGAGCACTCCCAGTCATCTCGAGGACTTCCTCGTCTGGAACATCCCGTCTCCTCGTCTCTAAGGGGTGCACCAACGATCATCGAATGAGCGATCGGCTGGCCCTCTCCCATTTTGACATGTTCTTAAGGAGACTCATACTCTCCCGTTTCTGCTAGCCCCCCGTTGCCAACGAGTGGGCCAGACAATCGAACTCTTGATTTTTTCGATTGGATCTCAGGGAAAGCATCAGCTGTCTTCCTCATTGCGTTCGGCCGCACTTCCTGCTCAATAAAGACATCCTCAAGAAGAGAAGTATTTACAGACAATAGAGAATCAACCAACTCCTTCTTCTATTGATCCAGTATGAGAGGCTTTGTGATCTGTCTCGCTTCATCCATTAACAAGCCAAACAACAACAATATCTGGTCTTCTATCAAAAAATCTATCTAAATGTTCCGATGGGTAGACTCAAAATAGCGGCCGACAAACCGCAAAAGACGAGAATGGCGAAGGAGATCCAAGATCTTCATGTTCAAAAAGGACACTTGGTTAGTGTCTAGAAGTATTGAAAGAAGATTCTTGTTCAGAAATCTCATATAGAAGAACTTCTGCATCCAAGGCTTATTTTGAGATTCAGTGTAAAAGAATTTCCAGCAAGACTCCCGATGAGTTTGGTGTTTATACCAACCATGAGTAAAACCTTTGGTACTATACCGCACCAAAGAAAAGAGGGCCCCCAAATTCTCCAAGTCGAAGCGAACATGAAAAAACCCTAGCAGGGAAATCAAGGCAATCATGAAATACCAAGCGCTCGGAATAAGCAGTGAATGGTGGATATTCCAATATCTCAAAACCTCCGCCAGCGAGCCCATGTATGGGATCCTCAAACCTTTCTTTACACACTGTTTGTATATTGGAACGCAACCTTCGGGGGCATGATTCGCCCTGTCCCCTTCACTAGGCAACACTAGTTCAAAGTCACTTCTGAGCGACATATCCCTTCGAACTTTCATCAGTTCATCTTCAGTCATTGTACTTCGTATGCTATCTACACCTCATGACAAAAAAGAATCCTTCAACATTTTGTCTACAGAAGAAAGTTCTTCGAAGAAGGATTAAAAGAACAATAGGCAAGAATGCTGGGGTATGCGGTCCTCTAATGAGCGTGAATCCTTATGAAGTGTACAGAAGACGATTCTCAAAAATCGAAAAAACAAAAGTCACACTAAAAAAGCTTTATGTCTTTCTTAATAATCATAACTCATGCTCTTTTCCTGAGAAAAAGTACCATGAGTCGGGGGCATGATCCTAGACCCAATTCGAAGGGGTAGCACTTACAGGGCCCACGCAGGAGGATCACAAAGGACAGCCATCGTCCAATATCCAATGTTCTCTATGACAATCTACCGAAGGGTCTTAGTTACAAAAATCTCCCAAACGATAGAGTCTCAGTCGTCCCGCTTATCGAACAAGAGTAACCTCCCCGATCGGGTATACAATCACTGGTCCATTGAACGAACGAATCCCGAAGACCCTTCATCGGCCAAATGACCAATCAATAGCCAGCGACTCTAACAATTCTAAAGGAAGGTCAAAACACTCTATGGCTTTAGTTTTCCTGCCTAAGAATAGAATCTTTAAAACCGTTCAATTAAGGAAAGGATCTCCCCAGGAATTGAAAGTTCCCATACGATGAAGATCACGATCAACTCTGAATATTAAACTCCTGAGATTTTCGGATCGATTCAATAAGGAAAGTAGGGTTAAGCACTCAAACGGTGTATGACTCTCGTATGTATAAGATATCCTAAAACCCTCCAAACCAAGTATATTCTCTCAATCTTACACATTGAGCATACTAGTCATAGGGAACTTCTCCCTCTTTGAGTTCTCAGTCTGTTTTTTTTACATTCGAAAACCGCTCTTTCTGACTTGAGCATCGAAGCCTATAGGAACCCACTCCCCGATGTGTGTCGATATATGCTTGTATATACAGGGATGAGCCGGATTGGCTTCTTGCATGTGTATTGTTATATGATTTTTCCTTATTTTTGCTAGATTGTGTATTAGGAAAGATTGTTGTACTATTTTGTAGCCTTACGAAGTCCCAGTATATGGGGAGGTTCTGCTCTTGTACCGAGACAACGCGGCGGCTGTCGCGTGGTCGATCTGAGGATCGGGGCGTGACAGAGCCTCCCCTGCCGGAGCTCCCTCCGGTGGTTTTTGCAGGTTTCACATCCTTTCGATGGTAACTATTTGAGTCAACAAGGAGCCGATATCTGTGGAGTCGTAACCCACCTCCGACAAATTTATTTAGGTATTATGGCTAAATAATGTAATATTGTAAAATTTGTATCATCAAGTTGTTCGAATAATTTAGAAATGTGAATGTTGCTTCCGCATATTAAATATTTTTTGTGGAAAAAAATAAATTTCATCATTATTTTAATATTCACAAGAGAGAGAGAGTGTGTAACAATCCACTATAAAAAGTGGTAAAAAGATATAGAGAGAGATAGGAATTGAAGAGAGAGAGAGAGAAAGGGGTTTAGAGAGAGAAAGACTAGAGAGAGAAAGAGAGAATACAAGAGAGAGAAAGAGAGAGATTTCATTGCATATTATTTCATTCCATGCCATTACATGTATCGGATATTATCATTTATATTAATCCTACTAACTAATTTTACTAACCATTTAACCAATTCAACTAACTACTAACTAATATTTCTAATTATGATTAACTATTAATCAATCATAGTTGTTACAATTCTTCCTCCTTGAAGACATTCTTGTCCTCAAGAATGAGAAACAAAGAATTAAAATTTAAATGCATGAATTTTGAACCAAGGTTTACATTTGTATTGAGAAATAAGATGATGAAGACGAACCGTAGATGTAACTTGAGTTGCCGAGAGAGTAGTAGGAGCAAAATAGAGATGAGAAAATTTGAGAGAAATTTTTCTTGAATTTCTTTTTAGTAAAAAATTTTATTTAATCTTTGAAACCAAACGATCAATTTCTTTCTTGGACAATGGAAGTTCAATTTTTGAAGAATTTGGCAAAAACCCACCATCAACAATTTCTTTATTAGATAATTGAAATTCTTTTACTCTTAATATTTCTTCATTAGGAGTAGGTAAAATGAGAGGTTTAGAAAGTAATTCAATACCTTGTTTTCCTATGGAATTTGGTATTGTTTCTTCACCCATTTGATTTGTTTTGTTGCTTTCCAATTCTTTTTCATTTTCTTACTCCTTTTCTACCGTCAACCCTGCTTCAATAGGAGTGGATATAATAGAAAACTTATACATTTCTACATATTTTTTGGATTTATCTTTGAACACAAACTTTATGATAGCAATGAAGGCGTCATCCATTCTTGCCAAAGATTTTTCTATTTTTCGGTCTAATTCTTCCATTCTTCATTCCTATTAGAGACGGTCTTCTTTGATCTTGCCTTCATATCTAATTTCTTCCGCCATTTTCTTAAAATTCGCAAAGAAACGTAGGCTTTGTTACCAATTTGTAACAATCCACTGAAAAGAGTGGTAAAAAGATATAGAGAGAGATAGAAATTGAAGAGAGAGAGAGAGAAAGGGGTTTAGAGAGAGAAAGACAAAATAAAAGAGAGAGAGAGAAAGAGAGATTTCATTGCGTATTATTTCATTTCATGTCATTACATGTATTAGATAGTACTATTTATATGAATTCTACTAACTAATTTTACTAACCATTTAACTAATTCACCTAACTACTAACTAATATTTCTAACTATGATCAACTATTAATCAATTAAGGTTGCTACAGAGAGAGAGAGAGAGAGAGCATGCTCGCAACTGCCTTTTGGATATTTGTTATGTGATTATTATAGATGAATAAAAAAAACAATTATAAGTTTATATAAACTTATAGATAGTGTTGTTGTTCCTATCATCATCAACCAAGGCGAAGACAAAAGCTTAAAACCAAAATCAAGTCATGGTAAAAGATAGATTGGCTTAGTGTTCCTATCATCATTCCACATGATATGAATACAATGTACAAAAGCTTTTGTCTAAATGACCAAAATAATTCAGTGGTCTTAAGTTTTTCTTCTCTTGGATAAATTTTCCTCTTACAGTCAAATGAACTCTATGCATTTTTTTGTATATATTGAGACTCGAATTCGACTCTATTACAATGGAGAGGGGGTGACAATTGAGCTGAAGCTCATTGGCATGAACTTCTTCCAAAGCTATGTCAAGAATCTAATTAATCATAGAACTACTTACTTCTCTACCCAAAGAAAGAAAGATACGAAAGCAGCATCAAAATTAGAATTAAGTAGAAGTTTAACAATACCTATATGCCTTATGTAGTTCTCTATTGCAGATTCTGGGGTCAGATTTCCAATTTCCACAAGTCTTCTCTCTGACCTCTCTCTCTTTCTCTCTCTTTACTTCAACTTCGGTTTCTTTCACTCCCCATCGAAGTTAATGAATCCCAATAAAAAACTACAATAGCATTTTATGTCAGTCTTCATGCTTTGGAGAACTTCAATTTTCAATTGGTTTGTGTAGTAGTATTTCGAGGAGAGTGAAACTTATTGAACATGGACATGGGTTTGTGTCCAAACTTAGGTTCTCTTTCTTATGCAAAGTTGCATACATTAAGGAAGAATGAGAAAATTTTTTGGAGAAATAAATGAGGCATAACAACACCATAATCATACCTGTAGCTTGAGGAAGTAGAGACCTTGAGAAGAGAGGTGATAAGCATTGCTGAGAAGGTCAGGAAAGGGTCCGAGAAATAAGAGGTTAGTTATGGTTTTAAGGAAGAATTATAACCATCACTTACCCCACTACTAAACAATTTACACTCCATTACTCCCACTATTACATGAGTTATATTTCATTACTCAATATTAAAAGTGTCTACTAGTAATTTACTCCGTTACTCAAAAATAAAAATATCTACTCCACCACTTCCACAATTACATGAGTTACATTTCATTAAAAATGTCCATTATAATTTACATATAATTTATAACAATACGTCTATTATATAAAGAAGTATCGCTATGGCTGTGAAGGAGGAGAGACAATGAAGTCCTTTTACTAGAATGTTAGTCTTTATGCTTTGGAGAACTTCAATTTTCAATTGGTTTATGCTATCATATTTCGAGGGGAGTGCAACTTATTGAACAAGGACATGGGTTTATGTTCAAACTTATGTTCTTTTTCTTAAGGGGGAAAAAGGGAACATTCTTTGCAGAAATAAACGAAACCTTGAAAAGGCATAACAACACCATAATCGTACTTTTGAAGGTTGAGGAAGCGGAGACCTTGAAAAGAGAAGCGATGGGCATTGCTAAGAAGGTCGGAGAGGTTGGATTGTCACATAGAAATGTACTCATATATTTATAAACAGCACGAGAGAGAGAGAGAGAGGGAAAATGGAGGTACTTTAGAATACCTCATATATATATATATATATATATATGTGTGTGTGTGTGTGTATATATATTGGGAATTACCTCTATATGATAGCAATTATGTGATGTTGCAACCCAATATTGTGATAAAGAAATAATACTATAATTGGTGATATTTATAGAATGATATTAATTATAATTAAAAATATCTATGCCCTTCTAACATAAAGCACGAATCTAATGAATATATATTTTTTAATTAGAAAATAAGTAATGCTGACAAAATCCTCTACCCAAAATAAAGGATGATTTATATCCTCTGGTCAAAAATGACCTCAAAAAAAAAAGATTTCTTCTCTGTCTCTCACTCTAACAAAATAAACGAAAAGGAAGAATTTGGGTGTAGGATTTGGATATTTATTGCCGACTCTTGGCATTGTGAATCAATTTCATCAAATTCAAATCCAAATAATTTAAATTAAAATAATAGTTTTTTATGAGAAAAATCAACTTAAGCTTTTAATTTATTTCTTTATTATGGCTTAATAGTGTAATATTGTAAAATTTGTATCATCAAATTGTTTGAATAATTTAAAAATGTGAATGTTGATTTCGCATATTAAATATTTTTTATGGAATAAAATAAATTTCATCATTATTTTAATAATCACAACATAGAGAGAGAAAGAGATAAAGAGCATGCTCAAAGCTGCCTTTTTTTGGATATTTGTTATGTGATTATTATAGATGAATAAAAAAACAATTATAAGTTTATATAAACTTATAGATAGTGTTGTTGTTCCTATCATCATCAACCATGGCGAAGACAAAAGCTTAAAACCAAAATCAAGTCATAGTAAAAGATAGATTGGCTCAGTGTTCCTATCTCATTCCATATGATATGAATACAATGCACAGAAGCTTTTGTCTAAATGACCAAAATAATTCAGTGGTCTTAAGTTTTTCTTCTCTTGGGTAAATTTTCCTTTTACAGTCAAATGAACTTTGTGCATTTTTTTATGTATATTGAGACTTGAACTCGAGTTTATTACAAGGAGGAGGGGGAGGTGACAATTGAGTTGAAACTTATTGGCATGAACTTCTTCCAAAGCTATGTCAAGAATCTAATTAATCATAGAACTACATACTTCTCTACTCAAAAAAAGAAAGATACGAAAGCAGCATCAAAATCAGAATTAAGTAGAAGTCTAACAATAGCTATGTGCCTTATATAGTTCTCTATTATAGATTCTGGGGTCAAATTTCCAATTTCCACAAATCTTCTCTCTGACCCCCCTCTCTCTCTCTCTCTCTCTACTTCAACTTCTTTTTCTTTCACTCCCCAACAAAGCTAATGAATCCCAATAAAAAACTATATTAGCATTTTATGTTTGTCCTAGGATTTTATAAAATTATAGTTTTTATTTATCAATATTTCTATTTTTAATGTTTTCGCAGTTTTAATATTTTTAATGTCTTGATTTATTCTATCTAACTTAGATATGGTATTTTATATTTGGTAATACATAGTATTCTTATGAGATCGACACTTGTTCTACACTATACACAACACTCGATTAGGATATATTTATCCGAAATCGTGATACACCTAAATCGCGTAATAAGTTTTTGGCACCGTTGCCGAAGATATTCATGTATATCAATAAAAATCATCTTGTTTGAGTTGAATATTATTTTTTTTATTTCTTGTCTTTTTCTTATTTTTGGTAAATAAGGTATTCAGATTTTAGGATTTTTCATATATTTCTTTCTTCTTCCATATAAAATTAGGTTTTTTAGAGTTTTTTTCGGCTGTCTGAAAACGGATTAAGGAATTAGAGTAAGTGACCACTTATTTCAGAGGATTTTAGCCCGCTGAACAAAACCCGTAGCTATAGCTACGGGTATGACCCCATTTTCATCAAATTCCATCATTTTCATAACATTTTCTAGTTTTTATTTTTTCATGATTTTTAGAATTTTCTGATTATCTTCTTGGATGTCTTTTTGTATTATTTTGTTGTGTTTTTATGATTTCTATATTTATCTAGATATTATAGATTTTCTTGAGTGGTTATTGCAATCAGTTTTGAATTTTGAATTTTGTACTCTTTTTTTTTGTATTCGTACAGTGCATGCTGCAATCTAAGTGTCTTGACCTAACTGATTTTGATTATGAGATTAAGAGAACTTTATGATTGATAAACAACTTAGGGAAGTCAAGGAAGAAAAAGTAATGACTCATGAAAATAGAGCAATGAGAGAGTATTCGGTGTCTAGATTTCAAGACATTTAGACTAGCATTGTGCGACCCACTGTGGAGGCAAACAATTTTGAGTTGAAGCCAAGTCTTATTGGGATGGTACAAGCATATCAGTTTGGTGGTGAAGCATTCGAGGTTCCAAACAACAATTTGAAAAAATTTTTGGAGATCAATGACACTATTAAGCTAAATGGAGTCAGCCCCGATGCCATCAAGTTAAGATTATTCCCTTTCTCTCTTAAGGGAAAGATAAAGATATGGCTGAACTCCTTCCCTGCTAATCATTTTACGAGTTAAAAAATTCTTTCCTAAGCATTTTTAACTAAATATTTTTCACTTGATAAAATAGTTATACTATGTAATGACATTACTAATTTTGGGCAATCTACGAGTGAGTCTTTATATAATATTTGGGAGCGGTTTAAGGATTTGATTAGGAAGTGCCCGCATCATGGTATACCTAATTGGTTGATTTTGTAAATATTTTATGGTGGTATTTTAAATTCTGTGAAAATTACCATTGATACTGCGGTTGGGGGTGTATTCATGAGTAAGTCTATGATGAGGCATGTGCAATACTAGATGATATGGCATCTCATTAATACGACTGGTGTAGTGAGCGTGAAATTCCTTGGTAGATGGCTGGTGTGCATGGGGTTGACACTTTTAACATACTTAATGTCAAGATAGATTCTATATTACATACTTTGAAAACTAATCAAACAAATATTATGGCTAATCAAGTCTTGTATTATGATTCATGTGGTGACTCTACTCATGTATCTTCTGAGTGTCTGCAAGTGCAGCAAGCGAACTATGTGTCTAACTTTGGCAGAGGTCAGAACAACCCGTACTCCAACACATACAATCCTGGGTGAATGAGTCATCTGAATTTTTCATGGAGTCAAGGGGTACCAACACGACCAAACAATCCACAAAATTTTACTTCTGGAAGTCAATAGCCAAAGGAGAGTAAGGTATTGTGGTAGATACCAATTGAACGCTTGGCAACTGTGATAAATAAAAAGATTGAAAAACTTAAGAATAAAATTAATTAATTGACTAATACCTTTCATTCTCGTGTACCAGGTAGACTACCAAGTGATACGAAATAGAATCCCAGAGAGCAAGTGAAGGCTATATTGACAAGTGGGAAGCAACTACAGGAGGAACCGATTTAGTCAAAGGAAGAGAATGAACAAGAGGTCGAGAACAAGCAGCCTACTAAAGAAAAGACCAAGACTTCTGAAACAAAATAAGGAAGTTCCTTACCTTTGAGAGAGTATAGACCTCGTGCTCATTTTTCTGGTCATTTGTTGAGTGATAATGAAGAAAAACAATTTGAAAAATTTTTTAAAATTTTTAAGTGACTGCATATTAACATTTCTCTTTTAGATGCTATTAGGCAGATACTGAATTGTGGGAAGTTTTTGAAAGATGCGATCACAAACAAGAAAAAATTGGATAAGGTTTTGATGGTCAAGTTTACGGAGGAGTGTTCAGCAATTCTACAAAGAAAGCCACCACAAAAACTTATTGATTCAGGGAGGTTTTTTATCCCTTACATAATTGGTTTTTCTGTTTTTTTTTTTTATATTTTGTGTGATTTGGGTGCTGGTGTTAAAATCATGTCATATTCTGAATTCTTGAAATTAGGGGTAAAGGATTGTTGACCTACCAATATTTTATTGCAATTGGCTTATTAGAGTATAAAATATCCAAAAGATATTACCGAAGATATTTTAGTTAAAATCGATAAATTTATTTTTACTATTGATTTTGTCATTTTAGATATGGATGATGCAGAGAGTATTTCATTGATATTAGATCGACCTTTCCTAAATACTGCACGTGCTCTAATTGATGTTTCTGCTGAAAAGTTGATTTTGAGAATAGATGACGAAAAAATTTAATTTAATGTTTTTCGTCGCATGAAAAAATTTTCTAAACAAGAGGTTTTAGGATTGAGTGCACTAAAAAGGTTTCTGAACATGATAATGATATCTCTCATTCTAGTGATCCTATTGAAAATTATATTATCAATTCCTCGCATGTCAAACATAATTTTCTGGACAACGAATATGTTGTCTTAGGTGTGAATTTCAGAAAATCTAAATCAAAGAAAATGTTGCATGCAGGTAAAAAAAGGGAGTTACATTCAATACATTGGTAGATAAACAAAAGACGTCTGAGAATGCTCGAATTGACAAGGGAAGGACGAAAACATGGCAAGACACCACGAATGGTCACAATGTGAAGATCTATGAGCCGAGTTGAAACAAGGAGATTGTGTCTAACCGAAGACAATAAAGAAAGGTGCTTATTAGGAGGCAATCAAATACTTTTATGATTTTCTTTATATTTATTTTTATTGATTTTATTTAGTTTTGAGTTTTGATTGAACTTTATAGGTGAATAAGAAACTCTTCACATGAGAAGAAAGAAGTCGAAAAGAATACTGCATTTCAGGGGAGTTCTCTATTCTCTTTGCTTTTATTTTATTTACTTTTTACATTGAGGACAATGTTTAATTTAAGTGAGAGGATGCATTGCATTTTGATTTTTAAGTATTTTATTTATTTTATTCTGATTTTTAAAACTTTTTTTTTTTTTAGGAATTAGAACATTTTATTTAGGAATTTTGATTTTTGTTGAATTTCTTGAGTTTTGAAAAATTTTTCCATGCAAACTAAAATTTCTTGGATTTTCTAGTCCTTGTATGTTACTTGTCTTGAATCGGATTGCATGATAGATGATTTTAGCAGTTATTTAGTACATGAGTGGCTATTCACTTTTTTTGGTTGATTTGAATGAAAAACATGTAAGATTTAATACTAAATTTATCTTAGTGAGGATTTGAGTTTTATAGAACAATTTTTTGCTTTCATCATTTTTTTGTTGAGCGTATATGACACATAATTTGGTCATTCTAGAACTTGTTTTATTATGCATTTTGAGACCACATTCATGATTTTTATACACCAAAATGATTAAGACACTTAGAATTATACACTTTTGGCTTTCGAAAAATACCAACCTAATCATTTTTTTGCTCTTTAGTTAACTAATTTGAATTTAAACCTTTTCTTTCATATATTACCCATATAATTTATCCTATGACCCATTTTTTCTATCATCAGATTTTGAACACTAATTCACTAATATACTTATAGTTGATAGCATGGTATTATGTTTTCAGGTATTATTGTTTTGTTCGACTTTTATATATTTTTTTAATCATTATCATGTTGAGTTATGAAAAAAAACAAAACAAAAAAAGAAACTAGTAGAAAAAAATGATGAAAAAAAAGAAAAAAGAAAAAGGAAAAGTGTTGGTTAAAACAAAAAAGAAAAAAAAAAGGGAAAGAAAAACAAAAAAAAAGGAAAAACAAAAAAAATATATTTTCATTCTTGATATTGTTCACTCTTATAGTGAAGTCATTGTTGTTTATTTTGAATAAGTGATTTATCACATTGTTTAGAATTAGTATTTTTTTTGTTTTAATATAAATGATGTCACATCTTGATACTTAAGTATACTTAGTGAATCATTTTAACCCTATATCTTATCAATTATCCTATCCCTTATCTTAGTCGCATTACAACAAATAAAAGATCTTTTGATTGGTATATGGATTTCAAATATAAGTGGTGAAGATTTGATATATAAGCAAATTTATGGTAATGCCATCTCATTTTGTTGATTTGAGTGATATATGTAACTTTACATAAAATGAGTGTTTTGACTAATTGATTAATATCTTCTTTCATTCTATTGAGTGAACCAATTGTGAGAATGGTTGAATCTTATATTGTTTTTTATTTCGATAAGACTATATGAGATACAATAGTTTTTCTAATGCTGAATACTACGAAATATTGATTATCTTGATTATAATTTCGGTTTGAACTTGTCATTGTCATGTGCAGACTTGGGAGGTTGAATTGGTTTTAGAGAAAATTTATTCTTGCTTGAGAATATGCAAATATTCAAGTGTGGAGGTATTTGATAGTGATATTTTTATACATTTGAATTATTTTATTTTATTTTATTTCAGACATTATTTATGACTTTTAGAACTATTTTTAGATTTTATTTCGTGATTTTATACTGATTATTTTCATAAGTTTTATTTTAAGATTATTAAATTTATTTAAGGATATTAGACTGCACAAATAGCTATTAGTATTTTGGGTATAACTTTCTACTCCGATGTCCAATTGACCTAATTCTTATTAGGTTGGAACGAAGACTTCAAGGCCTACATATTTTATGAAAACCTCAGAAGTTAAGTCAGACCAGAAAATATTCAAAATTTGAGTCGAAGTTATTTTAGTGCTGGAAATCAAGATCCATGAGTTCTAAAAACCCAAGTCCAAGTGAAATAGCGAAGCTCTCATTAAGACTCATGAATTTTAGTTATCTAGGACTCTTAGAACTTAGATTATAAGAAGAAGTATCCTTTGCACTTAGGGGGGAGAGATGAGAAAACCTAACAACCGCCTCCTTAAATGGATTCTTCCATTTAGAAATGTTTTCTTTATCTTTCTTGTTTTTCTTTATTATGTTTACTTAGATTTCTTATTCCTAGAACTCGATGAATTATATTTTTTGATTAATAACATGGTTTGATTCGTTTTTTCCCTTAAATCTTATTGGTATGTTCTTTTTTTTTTTTTTGATAAGATTTCATTGTTGAACTTAATGTTTCATTCATAAAGGTCCATATGATTTGATGATTTACGATTACATGCATGAGATCGAGAGAAAATTGCATAAAATCTTACCAATACAATAAAATCCATATAAGGTTATGAAATCGACGAATGATTAACTCTGTGTGTGGAGATCTTAGGGAAAACCCTAGATTACAGATATTCAATATATCTTAATGCAGTTCGGCCTAATCAAAATTGCATGACCATTGGGTTTTGATTAGTCGAATTAGCATTTTATTGTATGATCATTGGGTGAATTTAATTTGGGAAAATCTACCATCATCAAGAATGAATCTTTAGTTAATAAACTTTAAGGGATTTGAATGGATTCGACCATGTAAAAAAATTGGAAACAGATGAAATCGATATTTTAGAGTTTTATAAAACTAGGGTTTTTGTCATCAATATATCTATTTTTAATGTTTTTGCAATTTTAATATTTTTGTTATCCTGATTCGTTTTATTCAACTTAAATATGGTATTTTATATTTGGTAATATATAATATTATCGTGGGATCGATATTTATTCTGCACTATACACAATACTCGACTAGGGTATATTTGACCGAAATCCTGATACACCTAAATCACGTAACAGTTATGATTTTAAGGAAGAATTGCAACCATCACTTACCCCACTACTAGACAACTTACACTCCATTACTCCTACCATTATGTGAATTACGTTTCATTACTCAATATTAAAAGTGTCTATTAGTAATTTACTCCGTTACTCAAAAATAAAAATATCTACTCCACTACTTCCTCTATTACATGAGTTACATTTTATTAAAAGTGTCCATCATAATTTACATATAATTTATAACAATACGTCTATTATATAAAGAAGCATTGCTATGGTTGTGACGGAGGCGAGACAATGAAGTCCGTTTACTTTTTTTTTTTTTGTCATGAACTTGGTCTATCGCCTAGAATCTGAAATTTTGCTCCAATTAATTTAGGCAGAACCACGGTCAGGTTCTCATTTAAAGGGGACTCTCCCAACATCGTTTTTGTTACTCCTAAGACTCAAATTTGAGTACTCTATGTGAGATTCTAGTCCATTCTTACTAGACCAATGAATCATTGTTTAAAGTCCTTTTACTACAATGTTAGTCTTTATGCTTTGGAGAACTTCAATTTTCAATTGGTTTATACAGTCGTATTATGAGGAGAGTGCAACTTATTGAACATGGACATGGGTTTATGTTCAAACTTGTGTTCTTTTTCTTAAGGGGGAAAAAAGGGAACATTCTTTGTAGAAATAAACAAAACCTTGAAAAGGCATAATAACACCATAATCATACTCTTGTAGGTTGAGGAACTGGAGACCTTGAAAAGAGAAGCGATGGGCATTGTTGAGAAGGTCGGAGAGGTTGGATTGTCACATAGAAATATACTCATATATTTAGAAACAGCGCGAGAGAGAGAGAGAGAGAGAATGGAGGTGCTTTAGGATACCTCATATATATATAGATATATATATATATATATGTGTATATATAGATATATATATATATATATATTGAGAGAGAGAGAGAGAGAGAATGGAGGTACTTTAGAATACCTCATATATATATATATATATATATTGAGAATTACCTTTGTAAAATAGCAATTATGTGACGTTGTAACACAATATTGTGATAAAGAAATAATATTACAATTGGTGATATTTATAGAATGGTACTAATTATAATTAAAAATATCTATGCCCTTCTAACATAAAGAATGGATCTAATGAATTTTTTTTATATATTTTTTAATCAGAAAATCAGTAATGCTGGCAAAATCCTCTACCCAAAATAAAAAATGATTTATATTCTCTGGTCTTCGAATGACCTCCAAAAAAACAAAAAAAGGTTTTATGATAATAAGAAAATTTCAAGTGCACAATTAGAAGCAATTAGTTTGATTATATAGATACAAGTTTATCTTGCGTACTTCAAAACAACATAAATGTTTTGAACCTTTGACATAATGTATAGAAGTACACCCACTCAAAATCAGAAGTAAGTAAGATGTATTATTTAATTAATCAACAAAAAAGTTAATGTGATAATAAGATATTTTTTAAGATAAATTTTAGGGATGATAATGGGACGGATATAACACAGTATTTTGTATTACCATATAAATCTTAACCATGCAATCTATATCCGACGGTAACCTTACTCGAGTCAATAAAATAAAAAATCTTTTAAAAAATCGAACCAAACTAAATTTACGGGTTTTCAAAAAAAAAAAAAAAAGACCCAACTCGTTTTGACCCTACCTTGGCAACACAACATAGACTAAAAAACACATTATAAAATATATCAAAACGAAATAATTTTACAAGTCTTGATATTTGAAAAACACATTACAAAATGATTACGATACTATAAGTCTAACCAAAACACAAAAATTATAATTCTATGTTACCAAATCTGCAATAAAGAATTCTTTAATTGTTTCATATGCATCATCATCATCCTCTTCCTAATTCACAGTAAATCATAACAATGTTGTCATAGTTTAAAGTTAAACCTTTTTAGCTCATTTTCTTTAAAAACAAATTGAAATAAATATTAAAATATGATAAATCAAATATAAACATACCTTGATATTGAGACCATAACCAATACTAAGTGTATTGCAAAGCTTCCATGGTTGTGTAATGGAGCCCGTTTCAATGTGAAGATATCACTTGACCACTTGTACTATATTGAATACAGACTCAGAAGCCATTGTAGTAATAAATATAGTATAAATATCTTTTACCATTTTTGCAAGAAAGAATACTTGTCACCATTTGTTTTTTAATAGCCCGCTCTTCTAAAAAACCATCCAATTCTAATTTTGCTCATTAAATCAATCTGCTTTTTCTTCTTCACATGTGCATCAAAATCTTTTAATTCAACTACGGGAGCTGGTATACTTGAAATGCTAGATGAATAAAACTCATGATTCACCACATATATATTTTTTTCATAATCAGTAAACAAATCGTAAGATATATACAAAACCTTTTCAATCTCTTTCTGTACCTTATCTTCATAAATCCTCTAAAAATAATATCTAAGCATTAGTTTAGACTTTTTAGAAGTTAAATTCATATCTGAATCGACCCGATTCCCAAAAAAAAGAACTCGACCCTAATCCATTTTTCAATTTAAAAAACCCGATCCGCAGGTTAAATTAATCGGGTATCTATCGAATAGGGTCGGATATTATCATTCCTGTATGTATATATTATGAGATCGTATAGAACTAATAAATGAATGAAATGACAAGTTCATTTATTTAAAAAAATTTTAAAAAGTAATTGTTGGAAGTAGAACTTCACTTCACTGATCCGACTCCTTATGATTCGAACGAATACTCGATGAAGAGGCTTGAAACATGCAAAAGACCGTTGGAGAGTATTTTGTCCGGGGAGGTTCCGACGTTCAATTCAAAAAGAGTGATTTTGAAAGGAATAGAACAGATTAGAGAGGAATGAATCTTCTTATGTATGTGTGTCGAGTGTAAAGTCAAGAAAACTTACCTGGTTTTGATGTATCGAAGACTTTTATACGAGGTGCCGCAAACAACCCTAGTTTCCTTATAAGGAAATCTCAAAATTTCAGAGTTCATACATCAGAAATTTGAAATTATTATCATTTAGAAAGTTTGATTATACTGGGAGATTTTTTCACTTATCAATTAGATTTTTAAGAGTTTCATTCTTTATCCAGAAGATACATTTTTGTTGAGATAGAAAACCTAATCAAAGTGAGATTCAATTAAACATTACCATTCAGGAGTCGAAGTGGTCGATTCCTTAAGTAGTCTGTGGTCATCGGTCGAATAAAAGGGATAACTGTTCGGTCTTACCAAATGTGTTTGTGGATCGATCATGCCATCCTGATCGGTCTGCTTGTCTATTTGTCGTTCGGTTGGGGAGCTGAACCCCTCATGACCATGGGTGCCAAGTCAGGCTTTCAAGTATCCGGGTACTACACCGACTATTGCTTGAATCATGTCTCATCAGTAATCATACCAACAAAAGATATTTGTAATGAGAAAATAAATAATTCTCCTGATACATGCTTAACAAAATAAAAATTTTTAAAATAGTTTTACTATTACATCACCGTTCAATAAAATAACATTTAATATATATATATATATATTAACATTTAGTTATAATATTATATTAATATTTATATGAATAAAAATTATATAAAAAATGTATATATTTTTATTTAATTCAATTAATTCAGTTGATCGACATAAAAATTATTAACATTAATAATCATTCAAATAAATTAAATTTAATTTAATTTTACTTAAAATCAAAATCAATGAGTAAATTATTAGAAATATAAAAACCATTAATTGAATGACACTCACCCTATGCCTGATGTTCCAAAGAGCGATTTCTTTTGCTATAATTGTAATGTTTCTACAAAATTATACTTTTTATGTGGTGGGGTATTCAAGAATGGTGTCCTTTCAAAGTTAGGGTTCGGAAAGGATAGTTCAATAATAATAATTTTTTATTATTATATGATTTAAGATTTAATTTTTATTATAATTAAAAAAATAAAAGTTAGGATATATTCTCAATTTATTTATTTAATTTTTTATTTAAGATCTTTATTTAAAAAAAAAAACGAGTAACAATTGAACTATAACCAGCACGCCCTCTAAATATGGGGGTGAACTTGCACGAGGACATAAATCCACGACCGTGATTCCACCATTTTTTTTTATTTCAATCACAATCGATGTAAATATTTAGGACTAGTGTGAGGTCAAAGTGACGGCACTTTGATGGTTAGAATTGTGAAACTTGCTAGGTTAGTATTGTGACACGTGTAAGTAAGTAGAAGATTAAGTGCTTGTTTGATAAGGTTTATTTTTGACTTCTTCTCTCAATTTTTAAAATAAAATTAAAAATTATTTGATAATTTTAATTTTAAAAACAAACTTATTTCATAACTTTTAAATAAATTTAAAAGTAAAATATTAAAAATTAAAAGTAAAAATAAAAGTTAAAAAAAAAAGAAGATATGAGGATAAATAAATTTATGATATGAACATATTTGAAATTTCATATCGTTTAAGTAGAGATATAAAATGAATAAAAAATAAATAAAAAGCTGGATTTTAAAAAAAGAGAGAAGCAGAAACTCCTCCAAGAAACTTTTGCTATTTCCTTCATTAAAAAAAAAAAAACTATTATTAATAGTTTCTTTAAAATAGTGTTGACAGATTTTTTTCTTAAAAAGATAAGATAAAAAAAAAAAAAAAATTCTACCAAACATACTCTAAATCAAACACAAGGACTTAGGATTAAAACGACACATCTTTGTCTACGATTAACTGCCGACTTCTTTTTTAAATTTTAAAATTATTTATTTTTAAAATATATAGTCCAAATCCAATATTTTCTCAATTAAATTTTCAAAAAATTGGTTAGCGTGTTTTCTTTTTAAATATGATCTAAAATTTTTAAACTAAAATGGACTTATTAATTGAAAAATATAGTAAATGATTTTCAAAATTAGTATAACTAATTTCTAAAACAATTTACTATATTGAAGCAAAATTTTAATAATTTTCAAAATTCTAAAAAACAGAGTAAAAAATTTTAATAATTTTAACAACCGGAGTTTATTTTCTTTTTTTTTTTCAAGAAAGAGTGCCCCATGCAGCGACAACATTTGAGGACATGGGGAGAGATCATACATAACTAGAACCAAAGCTCTATAGAAAAATTACCGCCTACTAAGATTTAGTGGATTTGATTTTTGATTCATTTAGTTTATTTGGTTTTTTTGATTTTCGATATAATATATTTAATATAAAATAATTGTTGATATAACAAAATTTTATTTTTTACGTATTTTAATTTTATAAAATATTTGCTCTGTTTCATTTTTAACTGTCATTTGAATTAATTACATAATAATTAATGAAATAATCAGATAATCTTCATTTTAGAAAAAAATTATATTAGTTAACTAAATTATAATTAAAATGTCAATTTTATCAAATTGTTATAAAATATTTATTAAAAATAATAATAGATAAGGATAAATGATGAAATTAGAAAAATATAACTAATATTTTTTAAATTGTTAAAATTATATTTGAAGTAGTAAAAATTTTTAAAAAATTACAAGTAGAGTAAAAGGAATTAGCTTTAATTTAATAAAATAAATAAATAAATAAAAGAATGCCACGTGTAGCGACATTTGCCAAGACATGGCGAGACCATACGTATCTACGGATGGTGAAAAATATTCGGGGTTATCAGGCATCACAAAGCAAGACCACGAGGCACGTGCGCTTTCCTGCAACCCCACGTGGTCCCGTACACGTGTCGACTTCTCGCAAATGGAAAATGACGTGGACCAATCACGGTCAACAAACTGATCGGATCTAATCACAATCTCTCGTCCACGAATTATGATACCCATCCCCCGCTTCCGTGTTGGTTTTGATCCGCTTTGACACGTGTCATCGCCAGAATAAATCTAAATAAATATTCTTTATTCAAAAATTTAAAAAAAAAAATAAAGAAAATTTTTGAACCAACTTGTCGTGTTCGTGACTGTTCTGGAACTTACTGGAGAGAGAGAGAGAGAGAGAGAGAGAAATTGCAGCTGCTTCTTATCGAATTAGGGTTTTTGAAATACTCTCGAATTGATTTTCAGGTAATTTTTTTATTGTTAAATTAGGGTTTTAAGAATCAACTTGTATGTGAATTATGGTGGTTTTTGTTTTTGTTGTTGCTTTTTTATTTTTTTTTCGGTGATAGGGTTTGTATTGAAGATGAGATTGGATTATGAAGGTGTGGTTGTGATTGAAACCGGGTGAGAGGATTTGGGAAAGGCATGTCAGACTTGTGCTTGTGTGAGGTAGGGTTATGTTTTAATTTTTCAATTTCATTCTCTAATTGTTCGTATTATTGAATTCTTGGAGCTGTTTAGTCATTTTTGATTTCAGTTTTGGTTGCTGATTTTGGGGTTTAGGGTTTAGTTTATCTGGTCATGTGTGACCAATTAGAGTTTTAGATTTTAGTCTTGGGTTTCCCTGTTTGATTATATTTGCTCGGTTACTATGGTCAGGGTGATTCCTGTGCGGTAACTAGGGCAGGAAATGATAAATTAAGCGTAATGAGATTGAAGGAATTTGATAGGAGAGTGAAGGCTAGGCAATTTTTTGGTTAATAGGTTTATCTTGAAAGGTGATGTTGTTAGGGGAAACAGTCTCATTAAGGAAGAGAAGTAGGTTGAACCATAAGCTGTTAATTCGATTCAAGTAACTATGACACTAATAAAAAATAATAACATGAGAATATTTAACAAGAGAATTGATCATTCTGTTCTATGGTTGGTGAAATTGACTGTGAACCGTCTAATGATTTTTGTGTTTTTGTGGGGACACTCCTTTCGTGTTATGTCTTAAGGTTATGCAATCGCAATGTGAATTTGGTTGTTTAAAATATGCAACACGAAGAAATGAATTACCTTGCTTTCATGTCTTTTACTATTGTAAGATTGATCCTTGTCCAAATGGTGTTGTTTAAGTACCGTTTGCATTAATTTTTGGGGGCACTATGTTTCTAGTAGAAGTAGAACATGATTCGTTAGGTCTAGGGCTCCAGCATTTTAGTCAAGAGGAATTGTAGATTGTGCTATATGGATATTGTGAAGGAATATCGTGAGGGAAGGATGATGAATATGTGTTCGAAAAAAATTTATTTGTCTTTGTATGGGTTATGTATTTTATTTTATTATTATTATTATTATTATTTTACTGATGTTAAACATATTTTATGTTAACAAAAATGGTGAAGGGACTTTATGCAAATAGTAATTTGTATCGTAGATCTGGGGAAAGATATTTAGATATTTAGCATCAAGGACTTGAATATGAGGTTTCTGGGGTCCCAAGGCACTTTCCACTTTGCACTTTGACATCTATAGTTCATATGGATTTTGGAAAGATGATTTCTGGAGTTATGTCTGGGTACCTCTGTTTTATAAGATGATGGGGTATAAGCATTCTATCATGTCAAGGGTTAGTGACAGCTGCCTGGAGCTTCTGGAAGAAGTGCTGCTACGGTTGTGGTATACACGTAATTTTTGTTCCATTTGTGTTTCCAGCTTCCAGAGCCTGCCAACTTTTACACTACTAAGAATTTGAGTACTATTAGTGTTTTTCTTTTTACCCCTTTAAAAGCTCATGCCTTTTTGTGCTTAATTCTATTCAAGTTTCAAGTGGTTGACTTTTTATGAATCTTGCCTTTGAGGAGGTCATAATAAAGAAGTTGATGGGTGGAGGGAATGATTTTGATGACCTCCACTTCCTTGATTATTGTCTATGAGTTGGTGTCACTGCTCTCTATATATAATCTATTTTAAAGGAATGTATTTTTTGCTCAAGAATCCCAATTTTTACTGTCTTCTTCAAATTTTTCTTGAATCACTTGGTTCTTAACAGTTTAAGAATTTGAAGCTTGTTGACAAGGAAAGCATCTTATAATCTCCTCTCCTTTTCATTTCTTTTTGTCCTTCAAAACTTCTATTTCTTATTGTACATTTTTATACATATATCTCAATTTCTTTTAAATTTCCATGGTTTTTCTATAGTTCTATTTAAGAAATATTTGGTGCTCATAAAATATAAATTATGATGTTCCAATTTGTATTCAGATATAAGTTTGATGTGGGTTATTTGCTCAATCAAATTGCAGTGATATGATGAGTTCCTTCCATTATACTGTGGATGGTATGACCTTTCTTATTTTTTATTGTAAGCTGGATGCTCTTCTCTCTTACTCCTAATATTCTAGTTTCTCTTAGAAAGGTCTGTCACTCATGTATCTTGTTATAGGTAACATTTTGCTCTTGTACTAGATCTTCTCTTGCTAAATCATCCCCTGTTGTGATTAGCATAACCTTCAAGCATCTTGAGAGGAGGCAGGTGTGGATAGAGAGATGGTGATGTTGGGAAAAAGATGATTTGTTACCTTAAGTACTCCTCTTGGAAAGAAAGCTTATGATGAAATTATACTGGGAAAGTACGTTTCTTCCACAAATCGTCAGGAGAGTATGATCCAATTAAGTATGACTTGATAACTAGCAGATATGAGGATGGTTCATCCTAGGTGCTATAGCTCAAATTTGTTGAAAACATTATTGGGGGCATGAATATATTTGAGTTTTGGGCTCTTTCTTGCATTCTTGATTAGCTTGAGGTTTAGTTTGCCCATTGAGAACTTGGCTGTTTCAATGTGTTGGTGAGTTCATGTGATGTATAAGCACATGTGTCTATATGTCAACAAACCTAATCCTTGCATAAATAGGATTCAAGGTTGGGCTTAAAATTGTGATTTTTATTAGGTTTTGATCACTATTTAAAATTTATGAGCTACATGTTTCAGGTTATCTCAAATAAATTATCTGCATGAACAACTTAGCGACACTAAATTCTATATGCCTATCAGACCAGACGTGACTAATTGAGTGGGACTGACCTAAATGTTATTGACATTGTAGCTTCTAAATGTGTGGATCTAGAATACTGATGGCTATGTGGAGCAATCTTTGATTTGTCTTTCAGCTTTGATACGTATCCTTTGTCAAATTAAGCATTATTTTGGACCTAAGGAACTAACTGTGTGGGGAATGGACCAATTCTATAAAAGGAAAAAGAGACAAATGAAAACTGACCATAATCTTTTTCAAGATTGTGAAGCCCAATATAGGCGTATATATCATATTTAGTTTTTAATTTGTAATTTGCACCGGAAAGCTCTTTTGTTAATGGAGGATGTTGAATTTCTATAAAATAGGACATGGACACTATAGAACACCTCATAGAAATATCCTTTTTTATGTATACATGTAAATATTCGAATAACATTTGTGGATTTTTGAATATAAGTATTTCAAAGTTAGTTGCTATGTGTTTAACATATGACTGTGACTTTAATGTATTTTTGAATAATAGACTCATAACTATATTTGATACAATTGTTTTAGTTTTAATGATAATACCCATGTAAATTGTCTATAAAGCATTTGAAGAAGGGTTCAAATGAGTTTGAGTAGTTTCTAGTGTTTAAAAGAATAATAGAAAAATTGGACGTCCTGAAGTTTGCACTTTAATATATGATAAATAATATTGTAGCAGCAACCACAGAGTTGTAGGGAAATTTTAGCAAAGAAAAATAAAACCATCGGAATTCACATATGAAAACTTGGTCCAGAATGCTTGAAGGATACTAACGGGGGAGAATCCAGCTTCCCAAAGTTGAGTAGATGTACAATATATGGTTTGGCATATGCTAATGTGTATGATTATTCTTGTGGCCAAGGTACTGATACTTTTTGAAGATGAATCATTGTATTCTCCATGGTGGCATATTA